>OVAN01004046.1:0-27010 GCA_900406275.1 Anastatica hierochuntica
CACCTTCTTCTCATAAAAATCAGAAAATAAAAAAAAAACACAAAAGAAAAGATCAGATCTCTTTTTTAGAAGATCCAAGGTTGCATCATAATCACAGTGCACATACTTATATGTTACGAAACTGTGAGTTCGTGCAACCGCTCGAAAGGTACAAATGTCGTTATTTGCATTTGATAATAAAAAGGTATTTTGTTAATTAAATATACTAAAAAAAATTATTCCAGCTTATTTGGTTCACAAATAAGGGAGTTTTATCCCAATTTACCAGACAAGGAGTACGAGAAATACAAAGACAGAGATTTCGCAAAGTGGCTTCAATTCTATGTACGTGTATACCGCGTTTCAGTTTTTATGAAATTGATTTATAAACTCGTTCAATGTTCGTATATGTCACTCTCATTTCAGGTCAACAATGGATATAGTGATGTTCCTTTCCCCCCTTGGGTTCATGAACTCGTAAAAGGTCCAATTGCATAGATAGTCACTGCACCAATGTACTTTACCTGCGGGTATACATTTTCAAACCTATCAACATGGTTCACGTAGGTCATATGCAAATTACGACATATATGTGCAGTGGGAATCGGGCTTCTACGGCGTGATTAATCAGATTTTACAAGTCAGTTACCCCGAAGTGGTGAGTTAGAGATGTGTGTGATTCAGGTGCAACTGGTATGACCCAGTTGTCGGTGGAGGAGTTCGAGTGGACAATTTCGGGGTTAAAGACGTAAATGCTAACAGACGGTATATAGATTTGAACTGTTTGTTCTCGCTTCGCAAGCAGTGCAAGTGACATTTGTCTCATATCCACGATTAAGAGAACGACGAGAGCAATGACTTATTATGATCCATGTGAGTCCAAGGGGTCGTATAACCGGAGATGATGATGAAATTGTGTTACAAGAGGATAGGACATGAGAAGACACGGCTATTCCGATCGAATCCACCGTTGATGTCATACACGTTGACCCAACATCGTGTCATTTTGAGGATGTACATTCAAGCGACAACGAAGACATGCGTGGTTCAGATGATGAGGATATTGATGATGATGAAGAAAAATCAGACGACGAAAACGATTCCATTTATGTATCTTACCATATTGACATTGATGACGATTGATGTTGTATATTATGTTTGTATAAGTAATAAATGACAATTGGAAGTGTTTATGGAAATTTAAATGCCTCTTGATTAAAATTTGGTAAATGGAATGTCTTTCAACATGAAAATGACATATTTGAATTAAAATTTGAAAAAAAAATTTATAAGGCTTATATAAGTAACTTGGACTCTGTAAGAAGTAGGATAAATTTAATATTTAACCTATATTGCGAAGATTTTGCAATTTCTTCGCAAATCATTACCCTTAATCATAAACCCTAACCGCTAAACCCTAAAGTCTAAATCATTGAAGTAATAAGAATCACAGTTTTAGCTAAAAATATCTTTTGACAAGTATCATAATAAGTTGAAATGCACAAGTTTAAAAATAATCGTGAGCGGAATTTTACAAAAACGATAGTTTAGAGTATAATGTATACAAATAAATACCAACTTAATTTCTTTAATCTTCTAATGAAATTTTTTGTTACGTGAACTTAAGATCTTTAATAATTATTATAATTACGTGAACTCCGAAACAAAAAACGTTAAACCAATGACTAATGATATGTATTAAATTTAAAAATAAAAGCGAGGAAATTGGGAGGATTCCTTGGAAATTCCTCGCTAAATTTGCGAGGAAATTGCGAGGAATCCTCGCAATATTGGGCGGTTTGTCATAAATTTTGGACGGTTCCTCGAAAATTTCCCAAAAAATTGTGAGGAAGTTGCAAATTTTGGCGCCAAGGAAAAAAAGCGGAACCCTAAAATTTGCGAGGGATTTGCGACAAAACAAAATCCTATATATATGAGACTTCTCCTTCTCCTTTCTCAAACGCTCCAAACAGAAGCTCTCTCTCTAAAACACTCTCCCTCACAAAAAACTCCCAAAATCTCCAAACCAACCTTTTGGGCATTAAATATTGTAAGTTTTTAAAATTATATGTTAGAAATAGATTAGTAGTTGTTAGTTTTGAAGATATTTAGGTTTTGAAAAAAATGGTTAGGTTTTTTAGATATGAATTGGTATTTAATATTCCATTAACATTAGTAAATAATTAATAGTTTTACTAAATATTAAACTCAAAATTTTATTATTAATATTATATTTAATATTAAACTAAAAATATCTAATAAATAATTTTAACTAATATTATATTAATTTTTATTTTTAATATTATATTTAATATTAAACTAAAAATATATAATAAATAATTTTAAATAAATATTAAATTTAATTTTAAAATAATGTTAAATTGTAGATGGATCTCCTCGGTTCGTACGAGACCTATCTACAGCACTCCGCTAGGTCTGCACCGGGAACTTCCAGTTCCGGAGGCTCTTTGGACATGTTCTCGGAGCAGCATGGAGCACCTTTTACAGCTCTGTCTGCGATAGCCCCGACACCATGCCCGTCGCGGATGATGTTGCAGGATCTATTGTGTAATCCCGCTCGGGCAGCATTGCCTACCCTTCTCCCCGAGCGACCGGCGGGGACAATGTGGTTTGACGAAAACGGGAAATTGGCCCAAAATATCACGAAGATCTTCATGCAACACTATTCGGGCTCGTACACGAGCTTCTCGAAGACTCCTCGAGCTGTCATTGATGGCTGGTTCGAGGTCCTCGTTGTAAGTTATTAAAATTTTATTTTTCTCAAATAGAACTTTGAAATAGTATAAATTTAAAATTAAATTTGTTTTCCTAACAAACGTACAACTGAGATCAGATGTACGACGAGCGGGTTTGGGATGAGTTTGAGACAAAACTCAAAACCCGACTCCCGGACCAGGTCTGGCGATGGAAGAAGAAGTGGAGGGCGTATCAAAAGAAATCAAAGCCGAATTTGATGGACGGAGACGTGTGGCCCTAGCTAGTCGGGAATTGGCAAGGAGGGACCCACACGGCTAGGAGCGAGCATTGTATCTCGGCTCGAAAGAACCCCAAGATATAGAGGGTTGAAGCTACAAACACTGCTGGTCGAGATTCTTTCAGGGCTAAGGTCCAGAAAATTGTAAGTAAAATTTCAAATTATTTTAAATAAATAATAAAATGCTTTAACTATTTTAGTTTGTCTAATAAAACAACTATTGAAATTTTTATTTGTAAATAAGGCTAAGGGCACAGACTATGACGTTTCAGATCTTCTAGATATGCTAGAAGAGACGAAGAAGAGGTCGGACGACGTTCATCGACGTGAAGTCCACGCTTCTCTCCGCCGAGGTCCACTTTCGCATCGATGAGGCCGAGATCCAGCTTTCAATGGAGAACCCCGATAACTCGCTTCAGTCTTGTGGTCTTTCGCAATTCGAGAAGAACCAGAGTTTTGCAGAGGTTAGTAATTAATTATTATTATTAAATTAGTTGTTTCCTTCAAAATATTAATATTATTAATATTTAATTTATTCTTTTATAATATACAATGCTCCCTGGTTGAAAGGTCGGTTTTTTTTAGTTGGATCCCTGCATTCCGAGGCGAATTCAGCTGCAACCGGTGTTCAGTCGTCCTTATCCAGCTCGAGAGATCTATAGAAGAAGCTTCGGAGGGCTGAGGCGGAGCTCATGACGGCTCGTGAGGAGGTTAGCGCGGCTTTCGAGGAGGTAAGCACCCTTAGGTTAGAGATGGCCGGATACCAGGAGTGGACTCGATCACATACTCTTCTCTTCGACTGGATGGAGAAGAATGACCCTAAATTTTCCAAGTACGCTAGATTGTTACGGGACGGACCAACTCAGCAACGACAATAGTAGAACTAGGAGCTGGACAACAATTAGATTTTAGGTTTTTAGTATTTTAGATTTGTAAAATAATTAAATATTGTATTGTTTTATTTTCGGATTATATACTACGTAAAATTTCATTTTTTTAATTTTAATTATATTTTTAATTTCATTTCCAATAATTTTTTATTATATTATAATTTTATTAAATGTTTCCGTGAAACTTTTTTTTGAGAAAAAAATTTTTTTACGAAGGAATTGCGAGGAGTCTCTCGCAAAACCCTCAAAAAATAATTGCAATTACATTGTGAGGATCATACGTAAATCCTCGCAATATACTCACCAAACGTTTGCGATGAACTTACTCAAATCCTCGCAATTTCCTCGTAAACAATTTGCGAGGAACTAGAGACGATTCTTCGCAAATCTCTCACAAAATATTGGCTAGGAAATTTGCGAGGATTTTGGAATGTTCATCGCATTTTTTTATGACTCTATAAATGATCGCAATTTCCTCGCGAATTAGTTCCTTGCAGATTCCTCACAAATTTGCGAGGAAACTACTATTATCAATTTTCCTCGCAACTTTGCGAGGAAATTAGGAGGAGAATACTTTTGCGACTAACGATCAACGACCGGAAAATTTTCCTCGCAATTTTCTCGTAAACAGTAATTTGCGAGGAAATTGTTAGGAAATCTTCCCTCGCAAATTGGCTATTTTCTTGTAGTATGGGGGAGGTTACTTACGTTTTTTCTTTTTCTTTTGGTGTGATGTTTAGGTCATTTTGATGTTTTTATTGAGTCAGTTTTATGGATTGTTTATGCTCCATGATAATTTCAGACTATTATCTTTGAGCATTGCACATTATTTATATTCTCGTTGACCATTTCATTTGGACTTTTAGCGTAGGCAAACCGGAATAACTCATGACCAAACCCCCCACCAGAAATCAGTGAAACTTAAACTTTTGTCTGAAATGTTATTAACTCTATTTTATTTGGCCTACTAATGAACTTAATTTCTTTCGTCCAGGAACTTGAAATCATGAATCAAACCCATCATTAAGGATTACTTCCCATTTTTCTACCATTCTTTTTGGTAATCTTGAGTGACCTGACTCATGTTTAGTCTGGCACCACACATTTACCTTATCTCCTTGAATCTCCATGCATTTTTTTTGATCTTATATGCACACATGTGTAAAACCAATAGAGAGAATAGGGTAGACATGATTCTTCGAATTGCTTAGGTTGGATTGAACATTGTAGGTGGCTTAGACACATCTTGAGTGTCTTATTTCTTGGTGTTGAGTGTTTTGGTTGTTTAGATGGATATGGTGAATTTCTTCATGCTGTATGGGTGTTTTAAAATGTAAAAACGTCATTGTATTGCTAGTTTCTACCAGATTTTTGTTTGTGTAAAAATAAAAAAAAAAAAGAAAATTCAATTTTACTCGTTGATATCTGGTTTAGAATTACCATTTGCATATTATTTTGCTGATTTGATTTGCCCTGAAGTTTGCACGTATCGTATTACTTTTTGGTTGGTGGTTTGTACTTGGGAAGTTAGGGGACGTGGATATCATTATATTCTTTCTCTACTGCGATTTTGCATAATGTCTTGCATCCTGACATAGTTTTTGATACCCGAAACACTCTAAGCCTCACCACCTAATGCCTTGAATATGCTAGGCCTTGCAACGACAAAAGGAATAATTTACCTCTAATATCATCTTTTGGAGATAGGATAGTATTCCAACAGATTCAGAGCCAAGGTAGGAAGCGTCAACCGCGGGAAAAACCTGTACTTTCAGCTGCTCCAGGGTGTTGTCCAGATCAGAATGGGGAAAGGAAGAAGACCTGGTGCCGACGCCCTTCTGCATTTTGGTATGAAAAGAGGGCATGCTACTTTCAGCTTCGCCTTTCTTTTGGTTCCACTCGTCGAGGTCTCTAATATCTCCACGTTGTTAGTTCAAAGTTAAGCATGTTTTCGAACTGATTTTGACTCAATAAAACGTATTTTTTTTTGAAAAGTTTTTAAAACGACTCAAAATGAAAGAAAATGTGTCAAAAACAATGAAAAAGAAGCATTAGTAACAATAAGAATCCCCCAGGACTTATCTTACATTGTCCCGGTGTAAAATCAAGTGAGGAAGGTATTGAGAACTAATATAAAAGGTAGGGAATAGGATACATTTAGCTGATTGGTCGAAATTATGGAGAAAGATACAATCATATGTGATGTTTTGGTAAACCAAAATGAGATTCAATGGTTCATTTTTGTAATTTGGGAAAAATGTTTTGACCAAACTTAAAACCTATAGCAAAACAACAATTCTAATAAAAATAAAGATTAAAGGCAGGAGCTCATACCAAATTTAATTTGGCCAAGTTTGGGTCTCCGAAAAGCTCGGTTTAGGTCGTTTTGGTGAGAATTGGGTTGTTCTTGATTCGGGACTGTTCCAGGGCTGGTCTTTCTTGATAATTACCTTATCTATATGCTAATTAGTGGTGAATCTTCAGTTTGACAGCTTGGTTAGCTTGGTGGAGTTCGATTTCGCTTTGGCTGAGTTTTCTTCAATTTCTGGCCAATCCGGTGCTCCATGATGAAATGTGTGTGCCTCCAAAACTGTTTGGCCTATTCTTCATAAAATTCTCACTTTTCCAGACATCTTCAGTTGTAATAATTGGTTCAACTCCTAGATAAGAGTTTTGAGTTCGCCAAATTTCTCGGTTTTGTGTTTCCGTTGAGCCAAAGTCTTGTGATTGTCTCTACCAGCCAAGTTCTCACATTTTTCTGAGTTTATTTGATGAGGATGATCAGGCGTGCATTTGGTTTGTCTTAGATTGGTCGTGAGATGCTCTGGTTGTGGTCCTTGTCCTTTTGATCACATTTTTAAGCCTTCAAATATAGTTGAATAACGGCTATGCCTTGATCAAAACTTTTATAGCTTCAAAATATTTCTTATTCTTGTCATAATACACCTTGGATTTGATTGAAAATGATAGTCCGTCTCAAAGTTCCTTTATAGTCCAAATTCTTGCAATATCGTTTCTATAGCCTCACCTTTGATTCTTAGGGTCTTTAAGGGTCATCAAGCACATGTATTCATCATAAATAATTGTATAAATTACTGGAAAAAGTTTGGATACTTCCTTACTTGACGAGAAATGTTTTGCTTTTTTCAAAAATTGCTCGGTTTGAGCATCCTTGAAGCTCCAAGTGTGTGCTTGTATCCAGAACATCCCAACCTTCAAAAACATCTTAATTTGATGCATTTGATGTGATTTGGGTGTTGGTCTTTGAAGGTTTTGAGTTTGGTATTAATCCGACCAAGAAAATGCAAAAATGCGAAAACGACACGTTCAGATGGGTTTTCTTGGCCATATGATCGTCCGGGTGTTGGTTTGGGTGATCGGGTTGGAAAATGGATGGTCGGATGGTGAAAATGGTTTGCGGATAGGTATGACCAGTTGGTGGAGAGTACAAGACCGATTTTGGACACAAGGTCCACCGCAGGCGGTTTTGGGAGAAAAATGACACGTGTGGTTGAAGCAAAGGAGGTTTGATACCGGTCAAGGGTATGTTTCGGGTAGGTGGCCGGTCAAGAAGTGTCCATTGACTGGTGCTGGAACAAGGTGAGGCATGGGGAAAATTGTAGCTGGCACCGGTCAGGCATGTTATTTTGGCATAAACCGGTCGTGAAGCTTAGTGGTCTGTTGGACAATCTGAACATGTTCAGATTGAATTATTCTCCAATTTGCTTCGTTCCATAATGTATGCCTACGAAAAAAAGTATAAAAACATTTACTAAAAATTTATAACACCAAAATTAACCAACATTAATCCTAGGATCTTATTCTAAATATCAAATTAAAACAAAAACTTAAAAGGGATAGAATACGTTTTACCTCCCATAAAGCGCATGTTTAAAGTCTTTAGCTCGACCCCTGGGAATTTTTATGTATGAGGATGCGCAGATAGGATTCTTGTTAATTTCTTTCCTCGTGTTTCCAATGAATCAACTTAGATCTGAATAAATTCCAGAGCTTTCTTCTCCTGTTCATTTAAATGGAATAGAGATGAGAACCTGAAATCGTCTTGGATGTAAGTATAAAGGTGCTGCTCGTCTTGGATGAGTTCATGCTGATATTTTAAAATTCCTTAGTCCATTTAGACCATTATTTAGCAGTTCTTATTGCTTCCAAGACTTCTTCTTCAATTCTGAAAATTTCTTCGCATTTAAGATCAAAACGAGCTTTCTTCTCGATATTGTAGCTTGAATCGTTAGGGTCCTCATCTAAGGAATGTAATACACCATATTAGTAGTAAAACATGGCTAGCAAACCCTATAATCACGTTGCTAACTCCTTTCCTTGCTGCTCTTAAGATATATCATCAAAGCGTGTGAGTACTAGTATTATCTCTACACGCTTTTCTTCATATTGATTCAAGAAAAATTCTTAAACCATTAGACTCATCTCTTAATGCTCGAAGCTGATGAGGAATATGGTATTTCTCTTCTAAGATTAATTGGGGAAGTGTTGGAAATCTCCCCATATCAATGTTAGTTTCATCGGTTTGTGGAAAATTCATTGTTTTTGCCTTCTAGCTCAATGTTCTTCATAAGAAGATCACTGTAGATCCTTTTGAGTTTGAAATAAAGGTCTAGAATGTATATAGTACCTTTGAATATATGGTCGTGCTCCACTTGTTACATGAATATTCACCCTTTTGATGTCTCATTCCATTTGTCTTCAGTTTCTTCGGTTTTGAGAATCTTCTTTGGAATGGGCTGGAGCTCTTTCCTTGATAGTCTCTTGTAATAAATTTAGAGTCTCTCCAAGGGTCTTTAAGGGTCTTGAGATTAGCTTCAAACTCTCCAAACTTATGACTTAGTTCAAAATTCATGTTGTAAAGCCTTGTATCAAACGTTTGCTTCACTTCTCTTCCGTCTTTCATGAGTTGTGCCACCAAGTCTTCAATTTTTCACTTTAAAGACAACAATGACACGTGATGATGAATATGAGAAGGGGTAGGATGTGGCTGGGAAGAGGTATTTTGGTGATTTAAATTTTGAGCTTCATATGGTTGAAACAACCGAAATATTTGAAGTTCAATGCTTCGGTGATCTCCTTGAGGTACTGCTCGTGTTGGCTGGTCTTTACAATGATTTCTAGCAATGGTTGAGTCTTGAAAACACACCAAAATAGTAGGTCTAAGCTGTGGTTACTGATGTGGAATATATGCTCCATGAGTGCGAAATTTTGGCTCTTCAGGGTCTCTCCACGGGTGATGTCACTTAGGATGTAGCTTGTCTCCTCCTTCATATAAGTGTTTATGATGATCATGGGGGCTGGAACTTCTCAAAAATGTGGCCATACTGAGGATGTGGTCATATTTTTTCTATGGTTAGTTGTATCCTTAAAAAGGAAAACCATAATCTAAAAAGGAAAACCATAATCTAAAAAGGAAAAGTAAATATTTATCCAAAACTAAAAGATAAAATTTAATAGGCATGAAATTTTTAGTAATTTTAACCTAAATAAAAGTGTCAATATCCTAAATAAACCTATAAAGAAAAAACTAAGCTCCTGTAGAAAAACCGAAATCCTTGTTTTAGGAAAACCAATTTTACAAGCAAAAAAAAAATTTCGACTAAAACCTAGATCTAAATCCTAAGGCCAAGACTACTAGTCCCCGACAACACTGCCATAAACTTGATGTGGAGTCAAGTTTTACCCCACTTAAAACATAGCTGCAAGTGTACAGCATTCGCAGTAATACTGAACGATCAAATCCACAGGGACTTGGTTTCACACTTAGGATCCATTAACTTTTGGATTAAGCTAAGAACTAAATATGCAGGGGTTTTAAGATTTTATATGGTTTTCATTATGATTTAATGATGCAAAATGAAATCCTCTTCTATATGGTAATTTACAAAGGATAAATCAATGATAAGATATGCTTAAAACATCATAAAGTTAAAGTAAACAAGCATGAGTTTAAAACGACTAGAGCATAAGGTTTCCGTCAGCGTAAGGTTTCGGTCTAGAACACATGCACTAAGGTATATCCCCTACACTTTCGAGGTTTGGGATTCTATGCTTATTATCTAAGGACATAGACTTTCGTATGGCCTTAAAATAATAAACATGCATTGTAACGGTCAAGACTAATTGTTCACGATTCTAATTCGCTCCACTTTCGTTGCCTACTTAGAAAGGCTCGCCAAATATTAGTTCCCACAGTAATTCAAGCTTTGGAAATTTATACCACCATAGATCTATTCACATCCCAACTTTCGTAAGAGAATAACATTAACGAATGAGAAAAGGTGATAACGTTATTGATAAAACCTAATCTACTAGTAATCCTATTCATTTAAACTTAGTGACTTCTTGTAATCTACTGTCAAACATACAAAATAATAGATTAAAAACATGTAAACACGAAATCAATCATGGTAGTAAGCATAAATTACCAAATCAAAAGAGAGAGGAGAAGATAAAACCGAGTTTATGGAAGAATAGAAGATATATTGAAGATGATGATGGATCTTTGGAAGCTAAAAAGGGCACAACCCCTTTGACCCCTAAGGGTATTGTCCTTGCCTCCTAACACAGTTATTAAACCGCATTATAAGCCAAACATACAAAATTAGGAGGCTAAAAATATTTATATATTATGCTTCTTCAATTAGGTCATAACTATGTAAAACTGGGCATTAAGGCCTTGTAATGTTTTGCTTCGTCCCAAAGGTCTTGAGTTGATTCTTTTGGACTGAAAAGACTTGTAATAGATCCAATAGAATATGTATAATGTCTGGTTCAAAACCGAAATGGTCTTTATTTTCTTTTGGCATTTCTATGCATCCTTCATTGGCGAGACAACTAGACCAGTCTTCAGCAAAATTGGTATAACTCTTTCTCCACTGCTTCAAATTAGATTTTTAAACCACATGTAGATGAAAGCTAGTTCAATTATATAGCTCCTGTAAAAATTAAATCAAAATCCATTGAGGGAAAGACCTTCTTCTTAGATGATACTTCTAATGATTGGAAACTGTCTAGAAACTGCCTTTTGATCCAATTAACTCCATAAAGCTCCAAAATGCATTGTTTGACCTGAAATGGAATTAAAACACTACAAATACAAGAAAACTAACTCTAATTGCATAAAGTTGGGTAAAAACTCTAAGAAAACCTATTAATATCCATAGGAAAAGCGGTAAAATATTGATGTTATCATGTAACATATGTATGATGTGTGCTATGATGAGTGTTTTTGTGATTGAGTTATATCGTTTAGGCCTCGATCCGGAGGGTATAACATGTTTCATATGTTGCATGATTGCGTTATATTATCTGGGCTTTGGCTCGAAGGATATAACATATATGTCCAGGTATCGTATTTGGTTCGCTTGGTGAGGAATCGATATGTGATTGGTGTGGTTGATGGTTACAATGGTTAATGGGAGTCTTTTACCCAGTGATCTCGATTGGATTTGTACCCTGACCAGACACAGGTTGAGCAACATGAGTTGCTTGCTGCATGAAGATGCAGTTGGGGTGCGGACTACCATAAGCTTTGTCAAGACTTTGTGACCGACTTTTGGCTTTTTCGCATTGGTAATAAACCCTTTTAAGGCATTGTGAACTCCTGAACTGAGAGTAAGAGCTGGATGGACCCTGCAATGTGCCTAGCCTAGGGGATATTTGGTGGATATCTGGTTGATATATGGTGGATTATTTGATGGTGGTCGATGGTTTCCTATTGGACAAGTTGTTGAGGCGGCGAAAGTGGATGTTGGAATATTACTTGATGACTAAATTATTCCATTGCATATTGTTTGAGATATTTGATTGTTGGGTTGCATGATTGATTGATTGATGCATATTGGGGGAATGATTGATTCGTTAGGGAACCCGTCTCACTGAGCAAATTTGTTGCTCATTATACTCTTTGTTTTCATGTAAGCCATAGCGGGTATATGTTGGATTGAGGAGCAGTGCTGATTGCGTAGCGTTTACGTCTTTTGTAAATGTATATGTATTTTAATAAGTAATAACTCGAAAAGGGTCGAACAGTTATATGAACCATAATATTATAAAAATAAAGTATGTTTGCCAACTATACTTGGGTTTCATATGATAGTAGTCCTAGACTTGGATGAACTAACTAGCAGTTTCGAAAGTGGGTTGCAATGCCTTAATTTTGGTCTGTTATGATACATGTTCTTAGATGCTCGATCTTGGGATCCTGAATTTGTTCTGGGAACCTCAGGTGGAGTGTTAAGGGGCATAGTTGCAGCTTCTTCGGTTGGAAAGTTTGGTTACGGTTAATTGGTTGGTCATGCATGTTCTTGTTTGATTGTTACATGATAGATTAGTTTACTTTAACCTAATCCTGATCGAGGGTGTTACATGGCTAGTTATGTGGAGGAGTTTTCCTCGGTTGTATCTTCTCTCGTAGTTGCTAGGAGCCGTATGAGGCACCTTTGGTGGGTAAGATCTTCCTCCGACTCTACAGAGCGATCAGAGAACCTAAAACCTATAAAAATAAACTGGTCATGCATGTCCAGTTTATGTGTATTTAAACCTAAAACCTATATGTTCATGCCAAGATTCCGTCCTTCCAAAGATTGGTTCCAGCTCTTCTATAAAAGCAGAGGACATTAGAGGCTTGAATTAGCAATATTCCCTCCTTGATTTAATGGTGATTAGAACCCTCGTAAGGATGAGTTGGCCTCTGAATGCCCAGCCAATATGATACCGATGTACGAAGGCTATCTTGAAGCAGGATAAAGGATACACTTCCTGCTCTAGTAATAAAGGTATTAGAGTATTTAAAGATCTACCCTTCCCTACTGAATTCTCCATTGTGAAGGATACTTACAGCCATCCAGGCTCTATATGATTTCCATGGCCTACACTTTGGCAATTAAGGACTTTCTCTACTACTATTATTTCTTAGTTGTGTGCCCTGTTTAGGGTCGCTTTTACTTCCACCCTCTAGCCAATAATCCAATAGTCAAGGAGCTTCAGAAGGATGATGGGAAAGGGGCAGCCTTCTTAAAGAGGTGGACCCAAAGGTTTTTTTTCATGTCGGTGGATCTAAATCCAGGATGCTCCACACTGCGCAAGCCCACTGGTAGGCTTAGGATATGTTTCCTCCTTCTTTTCTTCGAGGCATAGGTGCTGACTTTTTGGTTTTCTCTTCTTTTTTCAGAGGTCTCAAGGGATAAGGCTGAAGACGGAAAGGAGGGTGTATCTAGAGCTCTTGAGATTCTCGTGGAGGAGAGGGAAATCCCGTTTCTATTGAGCTCAAAGGCATTATCTTAAAGCAGCGTCTGGGTTTGCTCTTCGCCTTCTCTCTTTTGAGTTTGCTACCCATCCTCTTTTTTTAAACTCCCTTCGGTTACTTTTTGCAGGAAATATGACAGAGTCAAGAGATAAGGCCTTGAAGGACTTCAAGAGAGCGTAGGAGGCCAAGGCCGCCAGAAATGGAACAAGCAGGAAAACTTCTTCTAAGGACGTCGTGAAAAATCCTGGAGACTATGAATGTTGGGTCCAAGAGGAGATCGCAAGGTAGGCTTAGGGCACCTTTTCTCAAATCAAGAAGCACAAAGGCGTTTCCACTAGGTGTTCCTCTCTAGCCCACATGGATCTGACTAAGTCTCTAAATCACTTGAAGAGCTAAGTCTTTCGCTCCCCCATAATCTCTTATCAATATGTCAACTCCGTGGGTGTTTTCTACCACCTCTAGAGGGAGATGCTCAAGGCAGTGTCTTGCCAATCTCTTGCTTTAGACCGACTTTCATTTTAAGGTATTGTATTGTGGTTTGTGCGCCCGATGATTTCTTTCCTTCATAATTGATAACACTATTTTCTTACAATTTTGAGATTGATATTACTTATTTATTTGCATATTTTTAACATTTTTTCGATCGCTAGGGACCATTTTGATATATTTGTGATTTTTGAGACAAATCAGGTAAAATCATCAAAAAATATATGGAGAAACATGCTAATTGGACCTCATTTGTATTTTCAAGATATTTTCATTGACAGATCAAGAAGACAGAAGCTCAAACACTTGAGTTTTGTATTTTGTCAATCTAGACAGATTGTCAGAATCAGAAAGATCGCCTTGAAAGAAGGTATCTCGTTCTTTGGATTGAGTTGAAATTTTGTTATGACATAGAAGATTGAGTTAGATTTCAAATGCAACTTTTTTGAAGTTTTTTGAAGTTGTCACCAAGAAGTTATAACCGTTTAACCGAAGACATGTCTTTCGGTCTCGGAAATGAAGCACATGGAGAAGTACGGGTGTTGTGACCAGGTGACGTAATTGAGAGCACCAGCCGAGTATCTATTTTTTTCTCAGGCCGGTCCTGGAGATATTTTGTGGTAAAATAAATATTTCGCATCATATCTTTCAGTTCGCTTAACCGATTTCGATTTCGTCAAAACTGACTTAACCAAGGAAGACCTAAGAAAACCTAGCATTATAAATACTTGTTTTTAGCCTTTATAATAGACAGATCCATAAATTTTATAGAGAGCATAGATCCATCAATAGTTTTGGAGAGTTTTCCTTTGTTCTTCATTGTTCTACGCGTTATTGGGAGAGATTCATTTCGTACTTCGTTATAGAAAAGATTTCTAAACTCTTAATATAATTTATGATGATTGCTTCCATGTTTACTTCATTCATTTTGTGCTCCATGTCTTAGTAATTCATCTGTTAGGTTTTTAGGCTTCTCAATGAGATCATGTCATCATAAGTTGCTAGTATTTTAATAGCGATTCATATTGTCTTTGTCTCGGTTGATCTTGATTACTCCACCGCGCATCTAGTAGTTTATCGATAGGTAGCTTTCCATTCCAAAAGCTTGTTAAATCACCTGAATCTAAACCTTTGACAAGCTGAGTTACAATGAGGTTTCGAAATTAGATCGTCTTGGCTCAGTGAACTTATCGAAATCTGAATCCATATAGTTTAAGTTTAGTCTCTACAAGACCGTCCAAAAAGCATTGTCCATTGGTTATTTAAACATAGAATCTCGAACTTCAAAAGTGGAGAGGATCTAAATTAGTGTTTTCGAGTTCTAGATGTTGTCTAACACTTTTCTCCATTGATTTACATTCTTATAATTTACTTTAAGGCTCTATCATTTCTTTTTACACTAAAAAAACAATCTTTTATTTTCTATTTAAGCTCAAGTCAATCCTGAGATTCCTAGAGTACAAAGCAAGTCCTCATGGGATCGATAACCTGAAGAACTACAACTACGTTGTTCACTTGCAGTTGTAGTGTCATTTTTTGGTGAAACTTGACACCACATCAACCTTTCTTGTGCTGTTGTTGGGGACTTTATTTATTACCTATGAGCTCTACATTGATTTTAGTCTATAACACTTTTATTTTCAATTTTTATGTCTTTTTCATTCTTCTTTTTTAGGTTTTATCCAAAAATGATCTTCTTTGGACGAACCATCTACAACCAATCCTCCTATTGAAATAATTAAAAGTACATTAAGGAGACAAAATGGAGAAAGATTAGCTGCTTTGGAGAATCCAAACACGAATCCTACCCATAGACAGCTACATCTTGTGGAGGAAGATTAAGGAGGCAAAATGGAGAAAAGATTAGCTTCTTTGGAGAATCCAAACACGAATCCTCCCCACAGACAGCCACATCTTGTGGACAACCAGGCCATTCTCGCTGAAAAAGGAGATGTAGTTGTTGGTCATGGACTTGTCTCGACCATGTTGCTCTTTTTCCACCTCAAGCCAAACTTGTTGCTGCTGGTGGACTTCAAGGAGTCCAAAAGAACCCACAAGGAGCTCTTGGTGCTGCCCCCATTCCGCAAAACCTATCTGGAAGAGGAAATGCACGTTTTCGAGTGGGTAACCAAAAATAAATTCTAACTGAGAATTTATCAGGATTACAACAGCTCCCACAACTACTTCAAGGTTTATTTCATCAAAGTTTACCTCAGAATCAACCCTCTCAAAGATGAGTACAACAAAATCAGCCTTGTCATTATCAAACTAATGGAGACTTTGATTCTTCTGTTGCTTTCTTCTTGGATATGAATCCAATTCATCCCCCTCAACCTCAAAAAATGATTTTGAGATTAAACCTCTGATCATAGTCCTGGTGAAGCAAAATCAATTCCATGGATGGCCCAATAAGCATCCTATTGACCATATCAGAACATTTGAAGAGATATGCAGTACTACACACACAAATGGAGTTGCACCGAACTACTTTAAGTGCAAGCTCTTTATATTATTTCTGAATGACAACACTCATAGATGGATGAAGTCGCTTCCACCTTAGACCATCACTACTTGGGACGAGTAAAAGGATGCATTGCTAAACAAATATTGCACTAAGTAGTGATCAAGCTCCATTCGAAGCAAAATCTCAGGCTTTCAACAAGGACCTACTGAATCCTTCTATGAAGAATTAGAAAGATTGAAGGAGTACACAAGGGATTTCACTAACCATGGTTTCTCTGAAGGAAATTTAGGGAACATATTATATATATATAATGGTATCAACCATTAGTACAAGCTTTCTCTAGACACGGCCAACAATGGGAGCTTCATGACCAAATCAGTGCATGAAGTCAAGCTTTTGATCGAGAACATATCTTCTAGTGAAGCCAATTATTGTCCCATTTATGATATAAACGTGTGTGGATCCAACACTTCAATGGAATCCGTGCAAATTTCAGATCTAAAGACAATGATTTCTCAACTACTAAAAGATAGACGAGGAGTTCATGTTGTCGAGACTGTTGGAGATGCTACTGGAGCTCCAAATATGGAGTATTTAGAAGATGGAATAAAGGGAATGAAGAAGAAGTGAACTACATTGGTGGAAGTTTTAGAAACAAGTGATACAACCAAGGATTACAACACAACTCAATTTTTTCCTACCAGAACACTAATGTTGAGAACCTTCAAGATCCGCCTCAAATTATCTATTAAGGAGATGCCTATCAGATTAAGCAACAACCATCCAACAAAGGAATATACCAAGTGAAGCAACAAGTGAAGCAACCTTTCACTTAACGTCAAGATAATGCATCAAATCAACAAGAGAGCAAGCTTGAGACAATGTTGAAGCAAATCCCTCAAGAGATGAAACAAAACCACGAGAAAGTTAGTGAGAGGATGGAAAACATATACAATGAGCTTACAAAAAATTATGAAGTCATTGCCACTCATGTTCAGAAGCTTGAAGTTCAAATCGGTCAAACAAGTGAAGCTGTCAAGAAACAAAAAACACAACGAAATCCTTTTGCATATTCGCCAACCTAAAGGAAGTTAAGGAGGTCGTATCTACTAATAATATATCTCTTTAAGATCTCAATTACCAAGAGAAATCACCTCTCGAATGTTCACTAAACGAAATCAAGAGAGCTTACAAGAAGAGACTCAAGACAATTTCTTTTGAGAAGAATGAATGCCCAACATTCCTAGTTCAATAAATAAAGTGAAAATTGAAGATTGCTTATATGATACTGGAGAAATATTTATATTGATGTCACTAACCATGGCTCTCGACTTAGAGCTCTAAAACTTTTGATCATATCGAATATCTATCGAGGATGCTGATATGACTGCGTCCACACCATATGGATTTACACGATTTGCTGCTTGAAATAGGAGGATTTCTCATCTCTTCTGACTTTCAAATTGTTCTTACTAAAGGGGAGACGAAATATCCACTGATCCTTGCCTCCCAACTCTTAGCTAATGATGCAGCGATCTTCGATTTCCCCAACAATAGGATTTTTTTAGAAAGAGTAAATAAGCAGGTATTTTACCCTGCTGTGAGCTATAACTACCAAGTAAATGAAGCTATTTTGGAGGAAAACAAGGTTATTCAAGACCCTGGTGATAGCCACAAGAAGTGGCAAGTCTCAAAGAAAGAATCTACATCCATAAAAACACCAATTTCATCAAAATTGGTGCAAATAGATGCAATGAGAGACTCTGGCGCTATCCAAGCACAAATTGACCCTATCATGTACGTGCATAAAGAAGAGTAAGAGGTTTACAAGTTGCTACAATCATTTTTAAAGTCAATATCGGAACTCCAAGTGGTCTAGATGTGAAGAACGATGACAATGTCAAGAGAAAACTCGAGAAAAATCTTAAGCTATTCCCGAAGGTGATTGTGATTTATGAAGCAATTGGAGGAACGCTTGATGATCTAAAATCACCCTCTACACCACCAATTCCAGAGACTCAAAAAGCTAAAGTTATCACACTTCTGTTAGTGGAAACTGATAACGCCTAAAAGTGAAAGGACTCAAGCGACATGGTTTTTAATTTACTAATTAATTTTCTAGGTCTTACTTTGATGTCTAATATTTTGTTTTAATTTTTTCAGGATTTTAGAAAAACCAGAAAAAACACAAAAAAAATAATTTGGACTGAAGACAACAACAAAGGAACGAGAAAGCTGTTTCGACTCGGTGACGCCTGATTTTACACCGAGATTTGCAAAACAACATACCCACGACCGATCTCAGAGTCACTGTGCCTAAAAATTAGTTTTTCAACTTTGTCAAGAAAGCATATCCAAATTGTTCAAGGCATCTCCTGGACCATTCCATACATTAACTTGAGACCGCCAATCACACTAAATCTTCACTTCAAAAGTTCTTGGAACAAAGTGATGATATCATGAAGAACCAAGAAGGAATATTTAAAAAAACGCCATCAATTGACAATACTTAAGCACTAAGAGCTATTCATTATGGAATCTTGGTTAGTCTAATACAATACCAAGAGAGGTAACAAAACTCTGTACTTTGTTTCTTATAAACTGACACTATATGATAGGTGATATACCCGAGAGAAAGCAACTTTGGAGGGGTCAAAATCAAAAGTTGCTCGGAGGATCAAGTTTCTTAACAAAAGGAGACATGGAGATTTCCATTGCATGCCAAGAAAATCAACTCAAACCATCGAAGATGCCCGAGTAAAGTGACTATTATGAACAAAACATCTAGGTTAGAATTTTGATTTTTCAAATTTTAATTTTTGGCTAACATTACGTCTTTACCGGCTAGCCAATGAACTTGGCTAAAGGATCCGAGCAGCAACGAGCAACAATCCAAACAAGTTCTTAATCATGTTAAAAGAAGTTTCAAGAATTCATGAACTTCAAGAATTCAAGTGATTGTATCTTTAATCCTTTCGGGAAAAATTCACCATCAAAAATGTTTTAAAACATTTTGGTATCATGAAGGACATCTTGGAACACTCCCCGGCCAAATGGAATTCAAAACAAACAAACGAATCGCGAAATGGCCAACTAAAACCAAGAAACGGACGAGGAGGAGCCACGACCAGGTGGCTTAAGCGCTCAAACCAGAGTGCGCCACCCGGAGGCACGCGGCCGGTGTCAACACCACCATGCCCTAATCAGCTGCTCATGTTCTTCTCTACGACCAGATTTCGCCAAAATAGGCCATGCGACCGATCCTACGGGCATCCGTGCCTCGTCCGTGAAGATCCCATCACCGGTTGACATGAGTTCCACGACCAGTTCAGGCCAAAATATGGCCCCGACTAGTCACACGAGGTAAGTGCCTCATTTTGATTTTTAAAATTGCTCCTAACCCGGTTTTCAATAAAACTAAAACAATTTCTCAAATTTTGCAAAAGAATTTCAAAAACAAGGAAGGAGAAAAGAAGTATTTGATTTTCCTTTCAGTATCTTTACATCTAAAACTCTTAAAACTTCATCTCTTTCTCTTGAATAAGTTTTAGAACCCTAAGAGAACAATATTTCAAAACCTTCAACTCTTGTTTATTTACTAAACTTGGAGTTGTTTTATTTGAAGAATCCCATTCCTTTCATCATCCAAGTATCAGGGTATGCTCTCAAACTTTTATTTTCACAAAGTTAAAACTTTTGGACTTTCTTAAGTTTCTTAGATTTAGGCTTATTTTAGTTTGTTTCTTAGAGATTTCCTTTAGAAAAGATTTTTGGGAACATGTATTTACGATTAAAACTAGTTTTTTTGGCTTGTTTCCACTAGATTTTGATATTTCATATTTTTGAACTTTTGAAACTCAATAAATCCAAAAGTGGTAGGATAATTTTGCTAGATTTTCTTGTTCTAAAGCCATTTCCTTATGTATAACTATGATATGCTAGTTATTTTGCATCATTAGACCATAAAATTGAAATTTTTGGTGATGATTTCTGGCTATGTGTATTCAATCCGAAAATTGCTTTGAGATTTTGAGAACATTGAATTATTGCTTGTTTGATTCTTTTGAATTGCTTCTTATATCGTTGAGATGTTTATTTGCTATTACAATTTGCAAATGGATATCTATGTTTCTCTTTGGATTTTTCAAGAGACTCATTTAGCTCTTGAGTTTTTATTTTGTAGGATCTTTAACAATGAATAATGAGGAGATTCTTAGGAAATCGACGAGGATAGCTATCCGAAAGAAAGAGCCTTAAAGATTAAAGAACCAAGCGACTCTTCAAAGTCTTGAAAATCGAATAAATCTTCGAAGCCAACTTCAACGAAAGATCCAAAGAAAGTAACAAAGAAGCATGGGAAGGATGTAGGAAGTTAGAGTGATGCCAGATTGAATGGCAATTCGAAAGATACGGGAGAAGATACTCAATTTATCTCGGATCATGCATCCTACACTTCATGGGATCATTTCGCTCATGAGACTCTTCGCCCTGGGAATTTTAAGGAAGAAAATATTGAACATCCAACATTTCGTTATATGCATAGGATTTTAGCACAATGGATCTTTAGCAGGAATGAGTTCTTCATTCTCACCTGTCCTTTGGTTGATGCCCCTTAGATAGCCAATTATGGAGCTCTCATTCCTAGAATGATGGTTTATGTGAAGCATTAGGCTACTAAGGAGAAGAGAGAGCTCAACTACACATCCTCTTTTGGAGAGATTATCACTACTATCCTTAGCTCTAGAGAAGTGGACTTTAGTTCTGAGACACTCATGGCTAGAAGTGGATCGCTAGATCTTTAAGAACTTACTAGGTCTAATTTCTTGCAGGATAGATTGAGAGTACATAGACTTTTGCTAACGAGTTCATGCCTCTTCACGACACTAAGCCATCTTGTGTCTTTCTCCCCTACTCGTCCCTTCCATGTCTGCAAGAAGGTCATACTCTCTTAAACCCTTGTCCTTCTCAAACTTTTAGGAGATCACAAAAGTGTCAAATTTTTGGATTAAGGGACTGTCATAGAGCCAAGACCTTTGCTGCTAAGGCTGTTGCACGAGTAGGAGGATCACTTCCTCGGAGCATGACATATGCTGCTTCAGATTTTTTACTACAGACAATGTCTTTGGAGGAGATTCATGTTGCTTTAGCTACATAGAGAGTGAGGAGAGTTCGTTTATAGAGGATGATGACTAAAGTTGTCCGTGTTTTGAGACACGTTGTGCCAAAATTTTTCAGGAGGACTCGTAAAGAGAGAGCAGAGACATCAACCAGCTAAGAAATTTGACACAACTCAGATTGATGCTTCAGCTCACACTAGATACACCCCTACATAGGATCCATATGCGGTTTTGAGCAGCCACACCCAGACAATTCAAATTATGTAGACTTCATAGTCTTTTATCCAGTGTCATTGTTTGAGTCATTGTCTTTTTCATTTCATTTTATTTTTCATTTTATTTTATTGATTCTATCATCCCTATTATAGATCACTTCTTCACCAAGACGGTGCAAGGTACGACTGAGGGGATTTATCAAGTTACTAACGTCTTTTTCTTTTTTTATGTACATTTTATTTTTTTGATTTATTTTGATGTGGATTTTTTTATTCAGTTAAAACAAGTCAGAAAATAAATCTAATGTTGCTGAATCATTTTGTTTAGTGCTAAGTTTCATGTTGCTTATATAGTTGTTGACTGCAGATTTTACTGAATGGAAAAATTTTTGTAGATCAATCTACCAAGACGACCATGTCTCTTTAGGACTCGGATATTTGATGATGGCTCCACCTTAATTTGTATTTAGTTTGTCATCTTGGGGCTTTTCATGCTTTGATAGTCTCTTCTTTTAGGCCTAACATGAAAAATTCATAAGGTTCGATGAAATGAGCAAAGGAGCATTAAAAAAATTCAAAACCCTTAAGAGTAATGGAGACTTATACCATTCATGCTTCGTATATGAAGAAAGAAAAAATAGAAAAGAAAGAAAAAAGAGAAAAGAGAACGATAGAAAAAATAAAATGATATCCTAGAAAAGTAGGAAAAAATCGATTCTCAATGAGGCTAGTAGAAAAAATAAAATGATACCCTAGAAAAATATAGAAAAATAAGCCTATAAATCAGAAGAATAGAATGGGAATTGAGATTTACAAAGGTTAAATGTGTTTAGGAAATTGTTTGAGTATACATCACTTGTTCTTAGGTCTATATTCCCTCGATGAGACCCTAAGTTAGAAATAATTAGGGGCATATGGAGATCTTGTTTTCTTTGTGATTTTAGCTCGAATCGGGATGGTTCCTGAGCAAGGGAAAGTACATGGAAGTTAATCTCTGTATGTTGGTGCTACTGTATGGAGATAACCAAGAGGAGACATACCACAATTTCATATGACAAAGGTACGTTTCTGCGTTTTCAAACCTCTTTTGGTTCTTAAATTTTCATTGCTTTAGAAAAGCTAAGTCTAGGGTGTTGATAACAATATTATTTTAGGGTTTTTAGTTGGAATTCTACTTATTTATTTACAGTTTTTTAACGCTTTTTTGTTAAAGGTAGTTTTCTCGTATTTGTTATTTTAGGAACTAAATAGTTCGAAACCTGAATCCATATATTGCATGTTTAGTCTCTACACAACCGTCCAAAAGCCATTATCCCTTGGTTATATTTGAACATAGAATCGAGAACCTCTAAAGTGGAGAGGGTTTAAATTAATGTTTTTTATTTCTATACCATGCTTAATCATAATCCTTAATAAGATTTCCTTGATATATGGATTCCATCCAAATGTCCTATATGCCTAATGCTTTTCCCTACTGATTTACATCCCCTTATTTACATTAAGTTGTTGTCATTTCTTTTTACACTCTAAAAACAATATTTTATTTTCTGTTTTTAGCTCAAGTCAATCCTAAGATTCATAGCGTACAAACCAAGTCCTCGTGGAATCGATAACCAGAAGTACTACAACTATGTTGTTCATTTGCAGTTGTAGTGTATTGTTTGGGTGAAACTTGACATCACATCAATCATGTTGAGGACAAGAAAACCACGAAGAAAACGAATGATAGGAGGAAGATGTCTGAGGATTATGTGCACCAGCTGAAGAGGGAGAGGAGTCACTACATTTTTTTGGAGACGGACACAAAGGAATTCAAGAGTGTGAATAAGAAGGCAGAGGAGAAAGTCCAAGTGTTGACTGGTGAGAAAGCTGTCTTGGAGGCAAGGGTGGCTAAGTTGGAGGAGGATGCCATCACCTTCTCAGAGGATATGGCCATGGCAGTTAATAGTTCCAAAAACATGGACCGTTGGGAGATGGCTCGTTATTGGCTCAGCAAGGCCTAGAGCGTTACTAGGATTTCCTCTACCCAGCTGCCTTTGGCTTCATCCTGTCGTTTTTTCAAAAGATTCACCAACGTCTTGTTTGTTGACTCTGCTTGTCTGTTTGAATGTGGGTGTCTAGGTGTCGTGTAGCTCATCATTATGTCATATTCTTTGCAAAACTTCTTGAAGTTGTTTCTTTTGAATTAAGGGCCTTTATCTGTGAGTATCTTTTGAGGAACCTTGTATTGTGTTACTACATGTGTTCAGAGGAATCTTTTGATTTGGACCTCGGTAATTTTACTTAGTTCTTATGCTTCCACCCATTTATAGAAGTAATATGTTACCATGAGCATGAAGACCTTCTAGCCATGCCCCACATCAAGAAATGGCCACAATAAGCTGATGGATTTGAGGTTTTCTAGTTTGAGCTTGGAGACTTGAAACTTCCTTTGGCATTTATCACAATGGTTTTGCCATCTGTAACGCGTTCGTTGCCATTATATGCCAATAGTACCCCCGCTCTTTTGGCTCTAACCGCGAGGCTCATGCCATTGAAATGTGACCTTCATTCACCTTCGAGTAGCTCCCAGAGGACATGATTAGCATCTTCTGGTGTTATGCATCGCTAGTAGGGTTCATAGAATGACCTTCGATATAGATTATCCTGAAACATACAGTAGTGCGCCGCTTGCCTATTGATCCTCTGATATTCGCTTCTCATGTTTGGTAGGATGTCATCCTTTAAATACGCCACAATTGGTATCATCCAATTTTGACTTTCTCCAATTGCGGAGATATGTAAGCATTATGCATCTTCATCCGTGGCAGGCTACTAGAGCACCAATATCGGGATGCTAATTGGCACTATTGTTTTCAAGGTAGAGCCCAAATTGGCCAAAGCGTCAGCATGCAAGTTTTTCTCCGTGAGGATATGTAGTAGCTCGCAGATTCTGAAGGAGGCAATAAGCTTTATGGCTATGGCCACGTACTTGGTCATGCTGGCATCTTTCGCCTGATAGTCACCATGTGTATGGCTTACACTTAGTTGTCGTAAGCCCTTAGGTTTTGTACTCCATGTCTTTTGTTATGCCAAGCCCAACGATCAGGGAGTCATATTCACTCTCATTGTTGGTGGCTTTGAAGTTGCACTTTACTTCTCTGGATGCAACCGATCGACTTGGTGACACGAGCACAAGGCGTACTCTTCCCCCCTCACCTTACTTGATTTGTTCACGTACAATTTCCATTCTCCTGCTCCCTTTTTCTCCTATTGATTTTGACTTCTTCGTATACCCAAAGGATCATAGATGGAGCGAACTCCGCTGTGAAGTCTGCCAGCACTAGTGATTTTATTTTTGGGGTAGGAAGAAAGATTACAGTGTACTCCTTCAGCTCCACAACGCATAAGGCTAACCTTCTGGATATCTCTTGCTTGTTGATCACTGTCTTGATGGGTAATGACGTGGCTACCACGACGTGGTGGGCCTTGAAATAAGGGCGCAAGGTAAAGGAGAAGAGGTTCTTCATTTTGAGGCTTGCAGAGTCACGAAGGAATGGTAACGTAATCTTTTAATTTGACCAAGGCATCCTCGTACTTCTTATCCTAAGCGAAGTTTTTTGAGTTCTTGAGGGACTCAAAGAACGCATGAGACTTGTCGAATATCCTGTATATAAATTTGCTTAGGGTTGCCATTCTACCTATTAGTATTCACACATCTATTGGGCTCTTTGTTGATTTGATCACATGGATCACCTAGATATGCTTTAGATTGGGTTTGATCCCTCGTTATGTCACTAGGTATCTCGATAATTTTCCCAAGCTTACATCACAAGAACATTTAGAAGGATTGAGCTTCATGTTGTACTTTCTCAGCGTGGAGGAAGCTTGATGCAGGTGGACTATATTGTCTTCTGCCTCTAGTTATTTTACATGCATGTGGATCTGACGTTCTTTAAACCAAATGGAATCAGCTTCTAGTAGTAGACTCTGCGAGAATTCAAGAAAGGCATTATCTCCAGGTCGCTTGGGTGCATAAGGATCTGATTATACCCGAAGAAAGCGTCCATGAAGCTCATAAGCTAGTGACCTATTGTCGCAACCAGCAGATTGTCGATATTAGGCAAGGGGAAGGGGTCTTTTGGATATGATTTGTTAAGATTCGTGAAATCAAGGGAGACTCTCCACTTGCAATTCTTTTTGTGCACGACGAAAATAATGGCCAATTAGTCTGGGTATTGCACTTCTCTGATAAATCCAACTGCCAATAGGTATTTCACCTCGTCATTGACAATTGCGTCGTGTTCAGGTGCAAACTTCCTCCTTTTTTGCTTGACTGCTGGATGCTTTGGATGCACTTGCAGTTTTTACACTTTTGATAGTAGTTTAAGCCAAAGGATCCACATGGTTTCAAGGCAGTACGACAGTTAAAGCCAAAAACAGAGGAACACCAAGAACTAGGAAGCATGACGCCGAGCGTATGCTGACATGCATGTAGCCGAAAGATTCTTCCACCCGATAAATGGAAACCTAAAGGAAAAATGAAATATGCCTAATATCTAAGGATATACCCGGGTTTTCTTAACTGTAAGAGAAAATCATAAAATTTCAACTATAAAAAACCCTTGAGGCAAGATACTAGATCAAAGAGAAACTCAAACCTTAGTGATGAGCTTTCGATTTGTTAGTGATTAAATCCACTTCAACTTTTATATTTATAAATCTTAATCAACGAACAATTCTCATTAAACCGAAAGTGAACGGATATGTTGATTGTAGTACTTAAGGGTCTAACCCACGATAACAAGAGATTCAAGCAATAATTAATCTAGACTTGAAATGATGGGGAAGTGGATCTCAGATTTGGCTATCTAACAATACTCTAACTAATACCATTCTCATGTGGTTTTTTGTCAAATCTCTCTTTTATCAACCTTATACTGCAAACTATCGACATGGGAAGCTGATAGTGAGCTGTATTGACAGCTTCTTCCGCTTGCATTTACAATTGTCGTCAATATGGCATATTATATTCATAGACTTCTTCTTTGCGAGGCCTACCTTATAATGATTCCGAAAGATTCTTCTCTTCTTTGCTTCTCTTCATAAAATTTTGAATCAACATCCAAGCTCCATAACTCCACACACATTTTTGGCTCCATTTTGATCCTTCTTCATTCCCTATTGCTTCCTTTGATACTTCTTCATTCTCTTTCATTTCTTCTTCATTCTCTTTCATTTCCTTTGATTCTTCTTCAATTTTACTTGATTAATACTTGTTTTTCACTTCATTTCCTCCAAGAATCATTCTCCAAAGTCGTCTTTTTCTTGTCAAGATTCGTTCCCTACAATATGCGAAGGAATGCATGCAAAATGCGAATAATTCTAAACTAGACTCGATTTCTAAACTAAACTGAATTTGACACTAAAATGCATTTTTACATACAAAGTGGAACTAAAGCACATACTAAATGATGATAAAAGACGTTAAGTTACAAACACATCAACTCCCCTGGGCTTGCCCTTTGCTTGTCCTAAAGCAAAAATACAAGGACCACATATCGAGATTGTTATGAACCATTTGATGGCTGACATAACCATTAGCCTATTGGGC
>OVAN01004047.1:0-27009 GCA_900406275.1 Anastatica hierochuntica
AATGGGGATGTAATCCTGAATGATGGGGTTTGATTCCTGATTTTAAAGTTCGTGGGTCAAAGCATTTAAAATTCATTAGTAAGCAAAATAAGATAGAGTTAAAAACATTTCAGACAAAAGTCTGAGTTCTAGAGATTTCTGGTGGGGAGTTTGGTCATGAGTTATCCTGGATTGCCTACGCTAAAAGTCCAAATGAAATGGTTAATGAACATATAAATGAAGTGCAATGTGCNGTATCTCACATCGTCTCGGTGTGAAACAAATCTAAGTAAGGGGTAAGTAGCAAATAAAAATGAAAATAAAATGAAAAGAAACGAGAAATAGAAAACTTACCTAAAAACATGTGAAATAGCCTCGTATCTAGACAGTGATCGATCGATCCAGGACAAGGATCTGTCGATCTCTATCTGTCTGTCTGTGATCTGTTTCTGCAATTCAAAGGCTAAAAACACAGAAAACGTAAAAATCACCAAAAATCCAAAGCACAAAAAACTAAAACACTACAGAACTAACTACAAAGAAAAGAAAAGTACCTAGTGGGTTGCCTCCCACTCAGCGCTTGTTTAAAGTCATGAGCCTGACTGTAGTAGCGATGGATCAATCAGGAAGAGCCTTGGAACTCACCCCAAAGCAAGCTCCGCCAGAGAAAATCTTTAGCTCAAGGATGCTGCTCATTGCTTTCTTCACAGCAGCTGCGCCTTTCTCTTTAAACTCAGGCGTAATGATGGCTCTAACCTTGGAGAAAGGTCTGTTTCTACTTTTACGCTTCACTTTATACTCAATAGCGCTTCCATCACATCCAAGAGGAATCAAAGTCAACTCTGAACTCTCTGCAACATTTTCAGAATTGTGCTCTTTCTGCTTCACCTTCACCTTCACCTTCTTTTTGATCTTGAGTTTTCTCATTGTAGAATGAACATCTCCATCCAGGACTTTTCTGACGTCATCCTTTTTAGCTATCTCCACTGTGTCTTTACTCAATAGACCATCCTCTATGTCAGCTCGTGATAAGGCAATTTAGAAAGATTCCTCAGTATAAGGTTCTTCCACAGCCTCCTCAATCACCTCAGTCAATGTGTCAACCCAAAATGTTTGCCCATCTATGGTAGGCTTCTTGGTTGACTTCTCGAGATTGAAACGCACATCTAGCTTACCCAATTGCAGATCAATCTGATCATTCTGAACATCAATCATATCTCTAGCAGTAGATAAGAATGGTCTACCCAAGATGATAGGATCCTTGGGTTCTTCATCAAGTTCGAAGACTACGAAATCAGTGTATACATAGCCTTCACCAACACCAACATTTATGTTATCGAGAATACCTATTGGCTTGCGAACTGATCGATTTGCTAGTATCAAAGACATCTTCGTGGGCTTATACTTCACCAAGTTCAGCCTCTGCGAGACAGACAGCGGCATCAAGCTAACTCCTGAGCCCAAGTCACACAGACATCTCTCGAAGGTAAGAGATCTGATCCTGCAAGGTAGGAAAAAAGTACCTGGATCTTCGCGTTTCTCCGATGTGATGTTCTGAAGAACTGCGCTACACTCCGCAGTAAGAACCGATACGCCTTGTTCCTGGGTCATGCGATCTGTGAGAATCTCTTTCATGTACCTCTTAAGAGATGACACCATCTTGACTGCCTCAACGAAAGGCAATTGCACATGTAATTCACCGACTAGATTCTTCATCTTCTCGTACTCGCATTCCTTGATCTTTTGATTAGGCCTGGAAGGATATGGAGGCTTGGGAATATAAGGTGGGGGTGGCAAATACTCATCCTCAACCTCTTGCGCCTTCGTTTCATCGCTAGAACTCAATACCATCCCGTCACGACAGGGATCGATCGATCCAAGGACATGGATCGATCGATCCTTGTCTTTTTCTCCAGAATCAGATACCCTCCTTTCTGGACAGGGATTGACCGATCCAGAGACAGGGATCGATCGATCCTTGTCCTCCTTTTGGGATCGATCGATCGCTTTAGGCGATTGATCAATCGCATAATTTCGCAAATTTCTATGGGATTCTGGGACATGGATCGACCGATCCAGGGGCGGGGATCAACCGATCTCTGTCCCAGACGAACTTTCAGTCACTTTTTCGCCTTGAACTGTGATAACATTGTAATATTCCTTCAGATTCTTTTCCGGTTTGCTTGGAATAACACCTGGAGGAACTCTGTTGCTCACAGAAGTCTAAGCAACCTGTGTTTTCAGCGTCTTCATTCGAACACTCATAGCCTTAAACTTCCCATTGAGGTCACTGTACATGCTATCGACTTTCTGATTGATCTCTGCAGCAGACTTGGTCTAATTTTCTAGCACTTGGTGGAGCATTTTCTTCAGCTCACTATCTTCAGAAGACGCAGAAGCTTGTCCCTGGTTTTGATTCTGATACCCCGACTGATAATTATTCTTGAATCCTCCTGAACCATACTGCTTCTGTTAATAACCACTGTTCCCGAAGCCACTGTTTCCAAAGCCTTGTTCTGATTCTTGTTCTGAAAACCAGAGTTGAAGACACTCTGATTCTAATTGTATGACTTGTTGTGGAACTGATTCCGCTGATTGAAACCTCTATTACCGAAGTTTCCCTGACCACCAATGTAATTCACATCTGCCAATAATTAATCCTGTTGGACTCAATGATTGTAAACGAATCAACCAAAAGCTGCTGATATAACCTCCTGGAGCTTTGCAAAATAGAAAACTCACCCACCCTATGTTGTATTTGGAAAGCAAACCATTCACGCAAAGTTATCTGCTTTCTTTTCCTATCAGAAGTCTATGCGTTCTTTGTTGGAATGCCAAGCCTAAATCCATCCTGATCGTATGGGAATAACAAAGGATATTGAAGAGGCAAGTAAGATGGGTGTGTTTCATTTATCCTCTGAAGTTTTCCATCCTTATCTTTGATAACTATATCCCTATGGTCCAGGTTCATATCCAAATCTCCAACAATAAGAGCAGCAAGTTCACCACAGGTAGGCGTGTTATGTGTTCTGCCATCTTTTCCACATTTAGCAATTAACTTAAGAGAAACTTTCTCTTCAGTTCCTTCGCTAAATCGATTCTTAGCCATCCTCCATGCCTTACATAATGGGTTAAACTCGTCCAACATATTCTTTAAAAGCTCAACCAATTTCGGTTTTAACTTTGAAGACTTCTCAGCAGACAGGTCGTTTTTGCTGAAACACACAATTTTAAAATATCAGTTTAAATTTTCAAATATTCCTCAGCTTGTAATAATATGAATACAAAAACATGATAGTGACCTCAAAGCGGACAAACGATTAGCAACCTCGTTTTCTGTATCATGTATATAAAGTTGACCAAACTTCGCTTGATTATCAGCTTCAGGTCTCAAACTACCCAACAGATGATAGTTTTCACCGTGCATCTGAAAAACACATGGACCAGGTAACTCTAGTATAGGTAATTCCACCTTCCCTTGGCCACAACAAACTGAAAACACGGGATTTTTACAATTCCTTTTATTTCCTATACGTTCACCATACTAAAGTCGGGCACTACAATTACTACAGATGAACGTTTGATCTCCATCATCTAAGTACCCTGAATAATTGAATTTTAAAATATTATTTATCAAGACTTTTTATATACCGAAATACAATAAACGAAACACACATAAAATGAGTAAGCATAAATTGTTATAATAACTACTAAATGACAAACCTTGGTTTTCCGGTTTTTTACGTTTAGCAAATCTTGTCCCGGGTTTGATTTGGTTTTTATTTTGGTACGTGTTGTTGCATCCTATAAATTTTACAAAATAGGATAAACAACTTTAAAAAATGAAACAATTAAACATATTACTTAAAGAATTAAATTCCTTCTGAAATATAATTCACAATTGTAGATGATATTGATGCTACACTTGTCTCTTTTATAGGTTTGTAACCACATGAATGTGCTGGTATTAATTCGATTTTAACAGATTCTAATCAAATATTTGTAAAATGATAGCTTCTAATGCATTTTCAAAAAGAAATGCGAGTAAAATTTTTATAACCTCTTGAATTATTGTTGAAGACCTCATTTGACTTATTAGACAGTGGGGTGTTCTCTGTGAAACAATGCAAAAATAATAACAACATTATTTTATTAACTAACATAAACTTTAATTTAATATAATGAATAAAACATTGTAGTGTCGAACAAAAGCATAACCTAATATCGTATTGCAATCTTTTCCAATTGAACCATATATTTTAGAGATATTACGTCCCACATTAAGCCTCGAGGTTGGTGTTGCTTTTTCATTTGAATATTAGGTTAAGGTATATAAGGCGTCAAAATAAAATCTTATCTTGTTATAAAAATTATATAAAATGTATATAAAAACACTTATATGAAAATAAACACATTACCTGTTGAACTATTAGTTTGTTTAGCTGATCCATTAGACACTTGGGATATTTCACTCGATTCTCCAAAATCATTGATTGTTTGAGAGGGTGACCCTTTGAACACATGAACACATTAAAAATTAATGTAGCAATTCAAAAAGGATATGTTATTTTAATAACCATGAATTAAAAATATTACACACCTGGAGGATGAAACAATTTGCTCCTTTTTAAAGACATTTGCATCATACTTGCACTTCTAGCATTTTTATAGATATCATCGGTGTTTGTTATATCTTAAAAGACATTGCGAGGAGGTCCCACCATAATATGTTGTCTCTTTCTTGTACCCATTGTATCCGGTGGTATAGAACAAAACTTATTTCACTATGTGGTGAAACGTTAATATTACGTCCCAAAGGATTGGAATCCTGCATGGGCACTGGATTCACATAAATTTTAACAATAATGGTAATTATCATTTGAGTAAATTAAATATCTCACATATTCAATATACTTACACAGTGGTGGAAAGCCAGAAATATTCTCCTCAAATGGTATATGCGAACGACCAGAAGTACTATTCCGGTGTGTATAATTTTTTTTCTTCATGATAAGCCAACCTTTGTTTCCCTGTTCTGTATAGCAGCCAAAGAATGATTATTGACAATTTTAATAAGTAGATGGTTAATTCAAATAAATCAGAATTTTAAACATTTCCAATCACTCCACTGAAACATATGAACTTTGACGATCATATTTCGACTCAAAAGATAAACCGAATCTATTATAATCGTATAATATCTCAACATCCTCTAAAAAATAATATAAAAAGATATTTTAGGAGATAATTATTTAGTTTAATAAAATATATCAATTTATTCGCAAAGAAATTTTTATAAAGTATATTCGATTTGTTATTCTAACACCAATCTCTTTTGTTGACATTAATACATATTTCACTTTATGGAAAGTAAATTTATAATTGATATCTCATTTTGTATGTTTCCTTTAACTTTCCACGAAACACAAATGTACGTATAAAAAACAAAAAGTTATAAATCACTATAAAGTTTTTCAACTTTATTTTTATTTCCAAAGTTCTAAAATTTAACTTTTGATTGCCCTGTAAAGTCAGGATTGATAAGCAGATCAAGTTTTAAAATATAATATGTACAAAAAAGAATATTTTAAATATTTAATATAATATTGAAACCTTGTAGTATTTCATTAGTAATATGATAAGTTTGTAAAGTTAATTATTTTTAAAAAAAACCGCAGTTTATGAGATATTATTAGAACACTAGGATGTGGTTAAAGTAATTAACTTGTTTAGAACGTACACATTAAGTAATTAAATAATTAATATTTCAGGAAAATCGCATAAAATGTAATGATGGATGACTTTGAAAATGTAAAATATATCTAAAAAATCGGCAAAACTGTTTCGAAATAATCATTTAGGTATCTAATCATGGTGTTGTCATGTACAAACTTTATTAATATATTGGTTAGACTTTATTTTACCGATGCAAGATATAAATTAGAACGCAATAAGCCATATGGATGACATATTATTCCACAACTTTGGATCGAGCTGCGCAATAAGGGGCAAACTGTTGGGAGTAATTTAGGCCATGGGAATTCCCCTAGGCTTAGATGGAGTACAACAGTAAGACCTCAAGACAGGGGAATGCCCAGAAGCAGGAAGCTAGACGACATTGCATAGCTGGAAGCCGGAAGTCAGCCGACCACCGCCTTATGCTTATTTTACTATTTAACTTAGTAGATAATGATGTATATTCTATAGATAATGATAGATATTTTGTAGATAATCATGATATATCCGATTCTTGAAGGGATAATCATGAACTCCTTGTATAAATAAAAAGCTTAGAGGGTTAAGAGTGGGGACACGAAAACCCTAGAATAAAGAGATCAATTCAACAACCTATCTTTTCACCATTGTCGATCTCAAAAGCTTAGAACAATTCCTTCAGTCTACAGATGTTAAACATTCATTGACCTCCAGCTTTCGTAGGGCTTACAAATAAAGACCAAAATCACCTGTAATAGTTGTTATGAAGGAGATGGGGGAGGATCCAACGACGGACATAGTGGTGTCTTGGAGCAATGGCCGTAACAACTTCATCTTTTGGAATTCTCACAAATTCTCCACCACTCTTTCGGTCGTTACTTGAAGCACAAAAATGTCTCCAGCTTTATTCGCCAGCTCCAAAACTTATGTAAGTGCGTCTTTCTTACTTCATCCTCGGCTTCTGCTGCTTCTTATTCTTCTTCTTATTTTGTTTTCTCTAATCTCAGCTAAGGATTTTCTTTAGATGTGTTTCTTTAAAGATTACTTCCCAGCCACAAAGATTAGTTCTTTGTGCTTCGAACGACTAAAATCAAACGGGTTTCTCAAATTTTATTACTTGGACAATCGTAATATGAGTCTAGACTGTGGTCATTTCTCTTTCGACCTTTGTCTATTAGATAAAGCTATAGATTGACTGCCAAGATAAAGAGCCGAAGCAAAACAAGAAGAAATATAAAACAGATTGAGGAACATCGAAGGATTGAAGAAGATATGAAAGTTCTGGCTTAGAAGTGTTGATTTTTTATTTCTAAAATTTCTGAATAAAAGTTGATGAACGAAAATAGTGAGTAGATTTAGGATTATGTCAAGAGAAGCATGATATATTGTCTCTTCTTTAAGTTTGAATATTGATTTCGTTACAGTCATGCAACACAATATCATTTGACTTTTTTTCTCTTCATGTCAAAGTAAAGCCATGTCTTTTGATTTGTTTTTCTCTTTAATTGATCAAGCAGGTTCTTCACATTATGGCAATTGCAGAGTACTTTAAGGAGGTTGTTCAAGATCCCAGAAATTACTCAAAGAGCTTAACTATGTTAAGGTATGAATTAAACAGAGTACTTCTATTTGTGTTGTGTCTAGTCTCTCAATTTTAAAACCGTCTATAGTTCTTTTGCAATAGCTATCTATCTATTTAAATCACAAATCTTCTTATGCATTTTTGTTAGCTAACAAATCAAGAAGATTATTTAAAAGTTGAGTGGTCATTCTTCTATTTTTAGTGTCTTCTTTGTTTTTTATGGACCAAGACATTGTTAGAAGAAACAAAATGAGTAAAGCGATGTTATTAGTAGTCTTTATGTCAAACTATATGAGATGAAGGTTTCTTCTTCTCTTCTATTTCTTCAGAAACATATAGAAGAACTTGCTTCTGCAGCAAAAGAACAAGTGAAAGCTTCAAACCTTGGAACCAACGTCTATATCAAAGGATCAATTTGATCGTACAGTAACAACTCTCAATATTGTATGTTCTGATGTTCTTGGTGAAATAATTGTAACTTCCTTATTACAATGATTTTGTATAACAATTTCTTGATTTAATTTCCACTTGGTGGTTATCAATGGTTTACACTTTTCTTTATGCTTGATGTTGTCTTCTGTCTCTTGCATATACCTTTGAGTTCAAAGATAGAAGTTATGCTCACCTCCACTAACATGTGGTATACAAAATAGTAAGCTTTTTTTTTCCGATTCGGTCTCGTGTGTGATTAATTTCTAGATGCTTCGCAAATCATCGACGCTACACTTTGATAGTATAAATTAATGCGAAAATATTGGTAGTTGGTTGCGGCTTTGAAGCTTCGGAGCTTCTTCTCCGCTGCCCGATTCGTTTCAATAACGTATGTGTACACCTCTCACAGTCCACATAGCTTTTTTTATAGTTAATTGTAACATCTGCAGTTAATCATAACAACTTTATCATCTACAGATGGAGTACTAAAAGAAAGTAAAATCAGTAGAGCTAACAATAACATTATTAATGTTACATACTCTTTATAGCAAAAGGATTCGTAAAGCTTCACCATAGCTTCATAGTTTCAGAAAACATTGGTCTTGAGTATATGCTAGACACAGAAAAATAGGACTGAAAAGTGCATGTGAGTTTATCGAAAAAGATTGGAGATGGTCTGGAGGAGCTAGAGAGTGAAAGTGATGTGCATGTTTATGAATAATTCAAGCTTGGAGAAGCTGTTGATGTGGAAGAAAAAAAAAGAAGTGCATCATGATAGACGTAATCAAAAAGAGTTTGAAATATTTGTTGGAAGCTTGGACAAAGGTACTACAGAGGAGGGTTTAAAGAGAGTGTTTGTCTCTTGTCCCTTGACGATGTGACTGAAATTAAGATGATGAAGAATCCAAAGAATAAGAAAAACAAGGGTTATGCTTAGGGAAAATGAGCTGTTAAATAGCTTAAAATCCAATGGTGATAGTCTACACTGTGTAGCTTTATGGTGTACATCATTCTCTTGATCATTGTATGTTCAACCATTATGTATAAGGAATATTCACCATATTTAGGTAAGGGTCATGTGTAGATTAACCATATAACATCAATGTTTTTTTGTTCTCATCGATGAACATGAACAACTTCATTTTTTTTTTCTCTTTTTTTAAATATTTTATAAAAGTCCTCATCTATAACTCAGGCGTATACGGTTATATTGCCTCTTAGGGCTGTAGTACTAAAAACTTTTTTCCAAATTTTCTTTAACCCGTCTTTCCTTGCTACTATAAAATAACATAAAAATTGAAAAATTTGAGAATCATGATAGTTATATTACATTGTAATTGTGCCCCACCAAATTTTTGTTCTCTCCCAAAACACTATATTTAATTTAATTTCTAATAAAACTATGCTTCGCATAAAACACACACGACAAATAATGACCTCTTATGTAATATTATAAAAATCTGAAACCCTAAACCAGTGTTTCATGGGTGCGTGCCTAAGACCGGACTTGGTTATAACATGTAATTTTTCTTATCTAATGTGAGGCGAAGAATGATGTGAGAAATTTGAAGGCGGCCAACATGTCTACAGACATGAATGAAAGATTTAATTTGTTTTACACTGAAAATTGAGTAATTATATATATACCAAAAACCAAAACCTCTTTCTTAACTAAAAATAAGTACCCAATCGAAGACAAAATGCGAAACTAAACAACAAATCTATTTCCTAGAAAAAAGAAAAAGGACTAAAAACAAGATCTTTGTAAATTATAGAACTTAATAAAAAAAATTCAAGATTTCAATCATCATACTAAACTAAAAGCATAATTTCCCTCTTTGAATATATTCCTCCCTCATTTTTAAATTTATCTCTATCGATTTTAAAAATAAAAGAAAAAAACATATCTAAATCATAGTGGCAAAATCAAAAAAATAACACTATGTTTAACAATTACATAAAATCTTATATATTAAGTACGAAGTCAGTTTTCACTAGATTAAAAGTTGAGGTGGTTAAATACAATGATACCCTTAATGAACCTTAAAAAATATTTTGCAAATACAAAAGCTCGAAATTATTATTAAAAATAAGAAAAATTATGTTATTTATAAATAAAAAGTATCCTAAGAATTATCCACATTATTTTAATAATAATTAAAATAAAAAACATAAATAACGACCAGTTATGTTTTTCAAAAAGTTAACATTAATTTAAATTATAAATTCAAAAAATCTTATACATATAAATATATGTAATTGATTCTTATTCTTTTAGAAATTGTAATTTTGATAAAAATAAAAAATTAGAAATTTGTTATTTAAAAAACTCATAAATACTAACAATAAAAAACCTGAAAGCATCATATTAAATGTTTTTGTAAAAACAAATTAAAATTTAAATCATAAATAAAATGAAAAAAACATTAATTTTAGATCATAATTTCTAGCGAGGTCAAAGTTTAAAACATTTTAATGATTCTCATCATCTGAAAAGAATTATTAAGATCATAGTTAATCAAATATAAATGATTTAGGATTTATGTTCATAGATTCTTGCGGGGTCGAATGCCAAAATATTTAAATAATTTTAAGTTTCTAGCAGGGTCGCATATACATCAAAACTATTTAATATTAAAATGATTGAATCTAAATATATGTATAAAAGTTTTATGTCCATACGTCTATATAAAAAATAGTGAAATATTATATTTAAATTTATTAAATCTAAAGATGTTAATATATTTTCCATGCCCGCATACATGCAGACCAATCAACTAGTAAAAAATAAAAATTTAAAATTACTAGACAATAAAACTGAAATAATTTCCAAAATAATACAATATCTACCATAAAACCCGCGCGTAGCGCAGAATGTAACCTCTAGTTAACATAAAGGATTACAAATCACAATCCGCATTATTAGAAACAATGTATAATTGTGGCTTATCTAATGCAGATTTTAGTATCGAGTTGACTTATTTGAATCATAATTTGCGAATTATTAGCCTTAGTAAATATTTTATGTTTATCGGCTAGATATGCGAGTTCTTAAGACCAAACTAGACTTTAGTTATCAAAATTTTTTAATTTACGATACATGTTGAATTTTCGTTATTATAACTTTTCGGAGAAAATCTTGTAGCCCCTTTACCTGAATGATCACTTTCCAGAAAATTCACATAGCCATGAATGGATAAACATAAATAGACAAGGAACGTAGTATATTGGACGAGTCATCTATTAGCCAACCAATACAATTAGTTATATTACTGTTAATTTCACGAAAAACTATTATCTATGAGCTTCACAAACTCATAAAAATCAATTTTCCCATCTCTATTCTCATCAAAAAACTTTATCATCTTCCTACACTCCATCTTTGTACAATTATCGTATCCTAACAAACACAACACATGTTTCAAGTCATTTTCATCAATAAATCCATCTTTGTTTTCATCAAATAACCTAAACGCGTCCTTCACTATGTCCTTATCCATCATCGCACTCTTTTCAAGCAAGTGATCATCCTCTTCTTCAATCAAACGCTCGAATAAAGCTTCCCAATCATCGATCATCGCCTTTACTTCTTCCAATGACATCTTATTATCTGCTTGATTCGGGTTGAAAATTTTCTTTGTGATTGGGAGCTCGATCATATTATTTTGCTTCTTATTTCTTGTTGAGGCAAAGAGAACGTAGATGTTAGCGAAGAGTAAATGGAGAGAATATGGGAAAAATGAAGAGAAGTCTTTAATTATCATCGTGAGATTGAGAATGAACAAGAAGATGACAATGGTGAGGAGAGAGATTGGACTAAGAACAGATGAATCCTCCATAATAAGCTAAATTATGTGTGTGTAATACCATAAACAATTATCTACTTTTTTTTAAAAAAAAGTTGGTTGCAAAGGTTGGATGGTAAGTGTGTTGAGTTTGCCCAAATTTATAAGAGGTAATGGTATTATATTGTAGTTTTTTTTTCGTTAAAAGATATTATATTCTAGTTAAGTACACTTTTTTAGGAAGACCAAAACATATCTTACTCACAAAAGTCTGCCGGAAGAGTTTCCACGGAAATTATTTAGAAACTACCAAAATACTTGTTTTGTATATGCTACTTAAAAATTCACCGCAATTCAATTTAAAATACATTTTAATACCAACAAAGGAAAACTAGTACTAAAGTTAAAACAACGCCAAAACTCAAGCATTTTTTGTGGAGAATCTTGTCGAATACATTAGCGGTTGGCGATATTCTCAAACGACGGGGAGTAATCATAGAAGCTAAATACAACAGATGTTGTGTAGAAAAAGAAACAACAGATCATTTGTTCTTTCAGCGTCCATATGTTTAAGCTCTTTGGCGAAGTTCTGGTATTGCGAATTCTATAATCACTGATTCTTTTAGTTGTTTTGAGGCCAAGTTTCGGGCAATTCTGGATACAACACATGATCATCATTTAGAAGATTTACAAAGACAACTACCGATGTGGTTTATGTGGAAGATTTGGAAGAGCCGTAACACTCTTCTCTTCCAACAGAAAACCAATACATGGATCCAAGATATTCGAAAGGCTAAAGCTGAAGCTGAAGATTGGTCCTTTAGTCGGGATCGATCTCAGCCATCTTCTGTGCGGACGTCACTTCTTTCAAAATGGTCTCGACCACTTGTGGAGTTTGTTAAATGCAACTATGATTTTGGTTTTATACAACAACAACATTCCAAAGCAGCATGGGTAGTTAGAGATAGTCATGGAGCTTTCAAAGAAGCAAGGTAAAGCATTGGAAGGTTTGTCTCTTGTTCTTTAGAAGCTGAACTTTTAATGGCTATGCAACACTGTTGGTCTAGAGGATACCGTCGACTGGTCTTCGAAGGAGATAATCAGCATCTTTACAAGCTTGTTACAGAGAAAACAGAACACTTTCGATTTCACAATTGGATAAGAGATATTCTTCTTTGGAGTATAAAGTTTGAAGCTGTTATCTTCTCCTGGGTTAATTGAGCTTCCAACAAACCTGCGGACAAATTGATCAAAACATTGTTTCACTCGAATGATTTGTTTGTTTCTTACTATTATGTACCTCTCTGTTTAACTAATCTCCTCCATGAGAATGTGTCTTTTTCGTCTTAATAAAGATAAGTTAGGATGGTAAAAAAAATATCAACTTTCATTAAAAGTGTCTTACTAATTCCAATAATGCTTCTGATTAATATTTCATTTATTATTTACTAGTTAGTTGGTCCGCATTTTATGCGGACATTAAAATTTTTTAAATAATATTAATTTTGACAATTTGTTAATATAAATAGTTTTATCATTGTAAATATTTATCAGGTATGATAAATATAAATATTTATATGATATCTTAATTTTTTTTTACTTTCAGATTTTATTCATGTTATTTTTTATTGAATCAATCTATAAATTTTAAAATAAAGTAGTGTATGCTCTACTCGGTATGTCTTGCATAAAATAGAAAATTTTTGTGGATTTTAATATTCGACTCCGCTAAAAAATATAGATTGAAATACTAAATTACTCCATTTGCAATGTTTTGCATAAAATTGAGAGATTTTGGTTCAAACTCTATAAAATTGGGATATTTTTTTGAAATATAGCATTCGACCCCTCTAAAAATTATAATACAAAATCTTAGATTACTCATTTATAATTTGAAATTTTGATCCAAAATTGATTAATTTGGTTATATACATAGTTATTGAAATATAGAATATATGACACTTTAAATATTCATATACATTTTTTTTAGTTTATGAATATTTATAATATTAAAAAATATTTCTAAAAATATTTTTATTTAAAGAACATGACTGATTTTATAGGGTAATATTAATCCATCTTTTTAATTTACTTTATTATAAGTATAATATTTAAAAAACTCGTTAAGGATAACCATGATCTTATTTAAATAAATAAATTTATTGATTATTATTTTTTAATTTTGTTCTTATTTATTATTTTATTTTACTAATATATAAAATAATTTATTAAAGATAATCATCGATTTTAAATAAATAAATTTATTGAATATTTTTTTATTAAGTTTTTCATAATTTATTAATAATTAAATAATTCATTAATGGTAGCATAGTAATCAACCAGATCAACTTTTAGTATCGTGCAAACTAACTTCATACTTAATATATAAGATTACAAAATTATTAAGATCAGTATTCTAAATATTTGTTTGATTAGATTATACTGTATGCATGTATATTGAATTTTTTAAATATATATGGAGCAAAAAAGCAAACGAATATATTTTATACATTTTTTCAGAATCAAATTAAAATTTCTATACTGAACTAGACGGAAAATGATAGACTAATGAAATGTTGTTTATTAAATTTTAATAATTAAATAGAAAAGGTGAACTAACTTCTCATTATCTTGAAAATCGAGAGAGCATCTTTCATTATCTTGGATTCCAATTCATGGAAATTTCCATGCAATTTCTGTGTAACGTTTTTCTCAATTAATTATCTTGTTGCTTTCACCGACCCCAATACCCTCGTTGGCTTTCTCTAAAAGATACGTTCAGTTTGAAACCCACGATTAGTTTTTGGTTTTGAGTTAAAATAGTTTCGTTTGGAAAACTATTTTATTTTCTCATCCACGTTTTTTTTTGTCTTTTATCAGACAAACATATGAACTTTAAATTTAAATTTATGCTATGATTACAAGCCTCTCATATGTATGTTATGTTACATTTATAACGATTTTTTTTTGTCACGAAAGGAATTTTTATTAAACTTCACAAATCGAAGGATCCTGAACACAAAGAGCTCGTTGCGCAAGCGAATCTACCAAAGACTTCGTAATTCTAGGAATAAACGAAACAAAAAACGAGGTAAAAGAAGGAATTAGATTCCGAATATCCTAGAGAAGACCAAGAATACCAATATGGTCTTCATGACGATTGATCAAATTGACCAATATCTGGGAGTATGAGTGCAGAAGCAACTCATCAATCCCCAACACAAGAGCTTGGCGTAACGCATAACATAGAGCCAAAGCCTCAGCCGCGAGCACCGAAGCCACACCTGCCTTGTAAGAAACATATTGAGAGAGAGAGTTAAATCATTAGGTGTTCGATAGATTCAACCCATACCACAAGTCGTTCGAGAAGAATCCCAAGCCTCTGTAAACTTGTGGCAAGACCAAAGGTGAACCAACAGGGCTGCCAGAAGACAGCAGAGGAGTTAAATGTCGAGAAATCTTCCCACGGAGAATGGTTGCAGATTGCCAATCATTAGCGCCTACTAGAGCAATACGAATAAGCTCCTCAACAGAAGTTAACTCCTTATTAAAAAGCAATAGATTTCAAGCCTTCCATAGCTGCCAACAAACCCAGGGGTAGACAGCTACAGCACCAGTTGGTGGCAGTGCCTTAGAGGCACGCATAGACGAGAGAAAAGTAGGCAAGGTAGGAGTCAACGGAAAAGAAGGCATAGCCAAAGGAACCTTATCCCACACTTCTTGTGCAAAAGAGCACTGAAGGAGGACATGATCAACCATTTCCGGAGTACCACAACGAGGGCAAGACGGATCATCAATAACCCCGCGGGATAATAAAGCATTGCGGACCGGCAGAGCTCCGTTCATCTCCTTCTAGAGAAAACATATTTAAGCATGACATGTTTGCCTGCAAACGATAAAAACCGTGATGACCAGCCCTGAGCCTTCTGCTTGGTCCGATCCACAATGGATGCAAAGATATCTCGCTTTTGCTGATCAAAGTGCTCCGATAAGCCTAGATACTTCCCAGTTCCACCTTCTTTAACAATGCGGAGTCGAGCCTTCACCATCTCTCGTCGGGAGGGGGGGGGGCCTTAGAGGCGAAGGTNTGATAGATTGGCCCGAAGTTAACTCATAGCCATGCAGAAGCTTCTTCAAAGCGTCAAGACTGGCCGAATCCGACTACAAAAGAACATCGTATCATCCACAAAAGCAGATGATTAATTGGAGGACTAAAGCAGAACACTTTAATCCCAGGGAAAGACCCATCATCCTGTGCTCGACGGCAAATTCCAAAAAGGATTTTCGTACAAAGGATGAATAGGCATGACGAAAGGGGATCTCCTTGGCGAAGACCACGAGATGGCAACACCTGACCCTGAGGCGTACCATTAAGCAAAAAGGAGTAGGAGACTGTAGTAACACATTCCACAATCCAGTTAATCCATACTCTATGGAAACCAAACTTCTCCAGTACCCGGGGTAAAAAAGTCCACTCAATACGATCTTACGCTTTGCTCATGTTTGACTTGACAGCCATGGCACCCCATTTTGTCGCTTTTGACCGTCGCAAACAATGGAGGATCTCATGAGTAATTAAGACGTTATCCGAGATAGCTCGCCCATGGACGAAGGCCGATTGATTCTCTGAAATCAGACAAGGGAGGATAGAGTGCATACGTGCAGTAAGAATCTTAGCTACAATTTTGTAGAAGACACTACAAAAAGCTATAGGCCAATAATCGGAGGCCTTTCGGGGATGAGGAATCTTCAGAATGAGTGTAAAATTTGTGGAATTCATGGCCCTCTGAAAGGAACCAGTCAAAAAGAAATTGATGACCTCTTTAGTGATGTCTGGACCCTCTGTAGTCCAATAAGAATGGAAGAACCTCGCAGAAAAACCGTCTGGACCTAGAGCTTTGTCCGCATTGATAGAGAAAGCCGCTATCCAAACCTCATCAGCTGAGGGAATCGCCGTCAGCATAACATTATCACTTTCAGATACCAGCAAAAGCATAGTCTGCTCAATGATTGAGAAATCAACATCTCCATTCGAGGAGAAAATATTATGGAAATATGTACAAATCGCTGGTGCTACATCAAGCTCTTTGTAATGAACTGATCCATCCTCATCTTCAATGACCGATATACGATTAATCGTTCGCCTATTACGCGTAGAGGCATGGAAGAAACCAGAGTTTCTATCTATCCCCATGTTGTAGTCAAAGAATGCGACTACGCTCCCACCAAAAATTCTCCACCGCTCAATAAGCTGCCACAAGGAGCAAGGTAACACTCTGAATCTCTGAAGGATCCCCAACAGAGCTAGAAAGAAGGGCATCGAGCTTAGCACGCGATTCATTAATTTGGTTAGCAGTATGGAAATGTTGTTCCTTAGTCCATCAGACTAACGCAGAACGACACTTGCCCAGCTTAGCTAATATAGAGTCCTCACCCTCCAGTTGCTAGAACTCGGAAATTAGATCAAAGATATCATCACGTTCACGTAACCGACGATCAAAGCGAAAAAGCTTATGATGCTTGATCCTGGAGTTGTCTAGAAAAGTAATTAAAGGTCGATGGTCTGAGCCTTCGAACCGCAAATACTCAAAGCGACCTGAGGGGAACATCTCAACCCAAGAATTGTTTAACAAAGAGCGATCTAGCCGGGCATGCACTAGATGATCATAGCGCATTCCACGCCAAAAAAGAGACAACTGCAAGAATGATTAACATCCCGCAATTCATTAACCGAAACAAAAATTCAGAATTTGGTAAAAGAACCCTCCCACCTAGGGGGACTCACGAAGTTCACCAAACTGAGATAGAGCATCCCAAACAGCTTTGCGATCCTGACGTAGCGGTGCACCGTAAACGAAGGTGAGGTAGAAGGTGGCATTTTGATACTTGATTAAGGTATTAATAAAATTCAGAGACGCCAAGAGGAACGTAAGATCAACATCACGACGTCAAAACAGAGCCAAACCACCACTCTGACCTATAGGTGGAACAGTAAAATTATTATCGTAACTCATCCATTGGAAAACTTGTAAAACAAAGTCATCGTGATTCTTCGTTTCCATCAAAAACATTATGTCCGGGAAAAGCTTTAAACACAAATCCTTAAGGTTTCTAACTGTAAGGAAGTTTCTGAACCATTGACAGTTCCAACTTATTTTAATCATTGAAAACGGGATGATTTTTGGAAAACCACCGAACCCTTACATTTAGAATCAAACGATAAAGCCTTCCTAGCAATAGGAACTACATGGGACATAGAAGAATCCTCAGAACGAGGTACAATAGGAGAAGAGGAAGAAGGAAAAGAAAGAACCATCCTCTTGCGAGGGTAAGACTGGGCTCGAGTAGCGTCCCTCTTCTTTGAAGTCGGAGGAGCTTCTCGGTCTTCTTGGGAATTGTATGCTTACCCACTTGCGGGGCCTTGGGCGCTTTAGGATCCTTAGGAACCTTAGGAGCCTTCAGTTTAGTTGGTTTTCGAACCTTAGCAACTGGAGCAGATGATGAACCAATTTGAAAGTTCAAATCGGCATCCAGATTCCACCAAGATGGGTGATCACGATTTGATGGTGCCGTCGAAACTTTAGTTCTAACTTTAAGCCGAACAACTCGAGCATCAGGACCATCTAGCGGCTTAGACTCAAAGTAGACGCTAACATCATGGAGGTTGGTGGATGAGACTTGCAGGTTCGATTGAACTTTCTTCCTCGATTCTAGCTGTTTATCAACCACCAACGATGAATCCGCAATGTGTTCCAGCACCGAGACTTTTGGAGCTGTTTCCGGAAGAGAAACATGCTCTAGAGCAAGCCTAAGAGTCCGGACAGTGGTGGAGCCCTCCACATGATCCTCCGCTGCGTGGATGCGTTCTACCGCCATCAGAACTTGAGCTAGAGGATCAGCCTCTACGTCTTGGTTATGGACCAGAGGGAGCTCAAAACCAAGAAGACCAGGGGAGACAACTCGAAATCTCGGTGGGGAGTGGCGGTACCTAGAGGTAGAACGATGTGATGAGTCCTCATGGCGAGGTAACTGAGACTTAACGCGGTTTGTAACATTTATATCGAAAATATCAAATGAAATAATGAATTGATTTCTTAAAAGATTATATATTGTCAACATTAATCATTTTTTTTTTGAAATTTCATTACAAGAATCTAAAATTTGTTAGACCCATCTTACAGTTGAGCCCATGAAAATACATCCCTAGGACCTTCGCGCACCGGTGTCGACACCATTAACGTGGTTTTCTTTTTGGCGGCAACGTGATTAATATTAATGTAGACCAAAAACAAAATTTGTACTCATATTTTTTTTCTCGGTTAAAAAGTTGTACTCATTTTTTTTGTCAACCACACATTAATAAGAAGTTGTCTCCTAAATTTGGTAACCAATTCGGAGGAGAGAACTCTGCAAATATAAAATCTTGAGAAAAAGTACGAGATCTTCGAGTCAAACTGTCTGCTTGTGTATTCGCCGTGCATGGGATGAAAGAAAGCGAAAAACTTGGGAAGTGTCCGCATAGAAATTGAAATTCTTGGAGTTGTGTATCGAGGACTGGCCAATCATGCGAGTGTTGGGTAATGCTAATGAGGTCCACACACTCTATCTTGAAGATTTGACAGTCAATTTTTCGGTGGTGAAGTTCCGACATTGCCCATAAGAGAGCTTCGAACTCTGAATGGAGTGGTGAAAGAATTCGTCGCTGCCCTTTCGTCCCCATCAAAATTACGTTGTGTTCTCTATCAGTGCAAATCTATCCAAGTCAAGAAGTGGGGTCATATTGTTTCCAGGACTCATCTACCCGACATATTGAACCATTTGAAATGGTAGGTTCCACGAGAGAATGTTCCTCATCCGAAGAGGGTGATAGTTGCGCATCTTTCCAAGCCATTAAATCCGTCTTTGAATTTCGGAAATTATCATCCACATCCAATTGTACCGCTTGGAAAAAATTTTATTTCGTGCTTTCCATATCAACCATAATATCCATGGGAACAAATCATATCACTCCCGACCCCATTCCCTCAAAGGGTTCCGCCAAAAAGATAGTGCATGTTAGTATAGATTGAATTCGATGGGAAGGCTTGCATCCTCTTCGGGTTCTTGCAGAAATCCCAAATATGCCTAATCGAGGACATTTAAAAAGACATGATTAATTGTTTCCTCAACACAGCCACAACGTTTACAAATTGTACCGCATCATATACTCTCCTATGAGCGAGTTTTGTGGTTATCACCAAACTCCCGATGATAATTTGCCAAAGAAGGTTGTGTACTTTCAGGGGGCAATCTATTTTCCATGTGAATTCTTTTAGAGCTTTCAGACCTGGACCACAATCGTTGTTATTAATTGGAGTTATCTCGACTGAGTTAAGAAGTTTGTAACCTGACTTAACCGTATTTTGACCCGATTTAGTATAGTTTCAGATCAAACCATCATGTGTAAAAGTACGACTATGAAGGATACCCCGAATGAATCCTATATCCTCTTGGTTGAAAAACTCCTGCAATAGTGGTAGGTGCCAGTCTCTCGTCAATGGATCTATCAATTGTTGATTTTTCAGCCTAGGGTACCAAAAACTGCCCCGACCTCTTGTCGGTCATGGGTTAATATCCGAAATCCATGGGTCATGCCAAACTGATGTGTTTACCCTAAAACCTATTCTTATCCTAACTCCCTGTCTAAGCAGCTCTTGGGAGGAATTTATACTCTTCTAGCCGAAAGAGGGCGAATGAGGTTTTTAACGTTTAAAGAATGAACTTTCCTAAAATATATGCCTCGTAAATTGTACTCATCTTTATTTACTTATTTATTTTTAACATCTGATTTTATTAAAGTCATAACCAAAGTAACAAATTACATGGATTATAATCCACAAAACATACATTGTTTATAACATAAAATTGGAAAAGCATCAACATGATGCATCCTAACACGTCAATAAAATCAACTGCTTCACTAACTTTATTCATCTTCATACTTGGTTTTAAGTGATATTGTTTTTGGTGTTTTTTAATGATCAATCGCCATTTAACTTTTGAAAGATCATTGGATTCGATCATCAGTTACATCGCAATCTATCCCTCGCACTCTCGCACCATGGAGTGTTATTGTAGTCGTTGTCTATGGATTGAATAGACTTCTGGTTTGACTCCGTCTACGGTGAAGTTCGTCGTTACTTATTCGACAAAACTCTTCTATCATCTTCGACTAATCATGCCACGATGGCTTTCATAGTGGACGAAACTTTCACAACAAATTAAACATGAGAAAGCCACAAAAAAGCATGATGGCCACTAGGGGTGGTCGTTCGGGTACCCGTTCAAGTTTATTCGGGTTTCGGGTTTTCAGGTTAGAGGTTCAAGACCCATTCGGGTAATTTTATTTTTCGGTTTGGGTTCGGTTTGGATCCTGCGGGTTCGGTTCGGGTTCGGGTACCTATTTAAATTATGTAAAAGTATTAAAAAAAATCCAAATATATCTTAAAGCCTAAAAATTCCAAAAATAAAATAATATAAAACATATAAATTTAAACAATCCATGTTCAAATACTTGAAATTAACATGAAAATCGTTTTGGTTCGAGTATTTTGATGAAAAATCGGTAGGCTTTCCGAATATTTCCGGTCTTTGCTACTATTTTTGGATATTTTTTTATGTTTTTTGGTACTTTAGGATAATTCATATATTATTTTTCGTTTTTTTTGTATATATTTGGATATTAAATAAAAAATAATTAATATATTAAAGTTTATTATTGTAGTTCGGGGATTTTGGGGTACCCGAAATGTTTTGGTTCGGCTCGAGTTTGGGTTTGGTTCTTTGGATATTGAAATTTAGGATCCATTCAGGTATTTTACGGTTTCGGTTCGGGTTCGGTACCATTTTTCCGGGTCGGGTTCGGTTTGATTCTTCGGGTCCGGATATTTTGCCCACCCTAATGGCCACCGGAGATTTCACACTTATGTCCACAGTGAATAACAACACCGTCCGCCAATAACCGCAAAGGTAGCAGTAACATAATCACTATCACTCCAAGAGAAGATGATTGAAGAGTACGATCAATGGTGATCAGTAAACAGAGAAAAAACCACTGTTTGGGTTTTGCCCAAATCAACCAAAACGATAACACTTGCGTCATCGTAGATTTACTAAAGAAGAAAAGATGTGGAAAGTCACATAATGAAATAGCAAACGACAAACCGGCGGCCAAAACCGCCGGAAATGATGAAGAAAAACGGTTCGAATGATCGCCTCTCCGTTCACCCTCAGAGAGAAAAAACAATTTTTTTTGTCAACCACACATTAATTTAGAAATTGTCTTTTAAATTAGGTTGCCAATTCGGATAAGCGGAATCTACAAAAATATCATCGCGATTAAAATACGGGATCCTCGAGCAAGTTGTTCTGCTTGTGTATTCGTAGTGCGCAAAATACAAATCAAGGAGAAGTCTGGTTACTGACTATGTAGAAGCCGATAATCCTGAAGTTGTGTATGGAAGTCTGGCCAATCATCCGGGTATTGAATAATGCTGGTAAGTTCCGCATGATCGGTCTGGGAGAGCTGGCAATTTATTCTTTGGTTTTAAAGTTTTGACATCGCCCATAACAGGACTTCCAACTCTGAATGGAGTGGTGAAAGACTTCTGCGTTGGCATTTTGCCCCCATCATGATTATCTGGTTTTCTTTATTTGAGCAGATCCAACCAAAAACCCGAAGTGAAGTCTGATTGTTTCCAGGACCCATCTATCCGACAAACTAAACCATCTAAGATAGTAGAGACAACAAAAGACTGTTCCTCTTCAGAGGAGGACGAAACTTGTGCTTGGTTTCTGCATTTTGGAGAATCGCATCCACATCTGTTTGTATACCTTGAAAAGCTTTGCAATTTCTTTCTTTCCATATTAACCATAATACCCACGAAAAAAAAATCACAACGATCCCTATCACAATTTCTCATAGGGTTCTGCCAAAATAGATAATCCATATTATTGTAGATTGAGTTTGAAGGGAAAGCCTCCATTCTTACGGGATTCTTGCAAAAATTCCAAATATGTGTGATCGATGAGCACTAAAAAAATACATGATTAATTGTTTCCTCAGCAGCTCCACACCGTTGACAGATTGTATTACACTGTACTCCCCTATGTACTGGTTTTGTAGTAACCATCAAATTCCCTATGATAACTTTCCAAATGAGATGTTGTATCTTCAGCGGACACTTTATTGTCCATGTGAATTCTTTCAAGGTTTCCAACCCTGGTCCCTAACCATTATTGATACGTGTGATCTCTCGTGAGTTAAGGAGTTTATACCCTGACTTAAAAAAGGGTTTTATGTAAACTTATTTTTTATTCCCTAACAATACTCAATCGGTAAAAAATATCTTTATTTCTATTTTCGTTATTCTTTACAGAAAAAATCATTTTTAATATTGTAGATATATTTTTTCTCGAAAATTAATTTTGCATATATATTTTTATCGAAAAATAAAATTTATAGTAGTAGTGAGAAAGTGTAGAAAATGATAGACAATATTTACAGATTTATTCAAATGTTTTGGTCGCTAACTTTATATATTTTTCATTGTATGAAAATTTTGTAAAAGTATAACTGAATAGATTTTAAAAGTTTATATAATCAACCAATTTTTTGGTCAAAATATATTAAAAAATTTTAAAATTATTTTGATATTTTGAAATTAAATACAAGTGGAATAAGTCTTCTTGAGTCTATAGAGTTCAAAAATTTCAAGATATTTTCCCCTTTGTTTATTTCAACGAACCTTAAATCCATTATGTAAAATAGAAATATATAAGGGACATTACACACTAGAAATTAGTGTCAGGCCTGAAGGAGGAGTCTATATACAAAGTCTCAAAATAAGAAATTAAATACATTTATTGGTGGGACCAGCTTTGAAAATCCGAGTCTTAAAGGGACATGATCGTCCTGGTAGGTCGATCCACTCAAAGGTTTCCGTTCAATAAAATCTGCAGTCAATAACTATTGTAGGTATAACAAGAACGTTAGCACAAAACAAAAAAAATTCCAGCAACATAAGATCATAGATTACACCATTGTTATAACTCAATAAAATATAAAAGTGACTCAATAAAAATAAGAAGTACATAAGAAAAAAGAACAAGACATTAGTAACAGATAAATCCCTCGTATTTATCTTGCACTGCCTTGGTGCAAAAGCAATCAACAATAGGGAATAACAGACTCAGTAAGATAGAAATAAAAATAAAAATGAAATGAAAAAGACAGTGACTCGGACAATGACACCTGATAAAGACTCAAAAGTCTGCTGAATGTGAATCATCTGGGGTGTGGCTGCTCACAACTGCATTTGGATCTTGTGTGGGAGTGTATCTTGCGTGTGCTCAGGAGTCACTCTGAGTTGTGTCTGATGCCTCAACCGCATCTTGTCCAAAGTCTAAATCTAGAGAGAAACTCTCTAAGTCTCCATCGTCAGCTAGCTCAGCTCTCTCTCTACGAGTATTCCTAAAAATCTGAGAAGGATAAGGGTCAAAAAGAGTGTGACCTTCCTGCAGAGATGGAAGTGACGTGCAAGTTAATTTAGCAGGCTGGCTCTGTGTCATGAAGAGGCATGAATTGGTAGGCAAATGTATCAATACTTTGAATATTTCCCGCAAGATAGCGGTATCTAGCAAGCGCTGAAAGATCCGACGATCCACTACAAGCCATATGTATCTCAGCACTCAAGTCTACTCCTTTAGAAGTGAGGATAGCGGTGATGAGACATGTAGTTGAGCTCTCTAGTCTCCTTATCAGCCTCATGCTTCACATCTATCATCCTCCTACAAATGAGAGCTCCATAGTTGGTTGTCTGTGGACTAACAAGAAAACAAAAGATGAGGATGAAGAACTCATCCCTGAGTACTGAACTCTGTTGTGTCCTGCTGAAGATCCATTGTGAAATGAGCCAATGCACATATCGAACGTCTGGATGTTCAAGCTTGATCTCTTTGGCGGTGGAGACTTGGGCACATCGTTGATGATTTGAGAAACCGAAATGAAAACCATCTCTTCTCCTTGTGTCTCTTCTCCATTCTCATCCGATCCAATAATTAAAGTATCTTCACTCTCACTAGCTATATCCTTTCCATGCTTCTTTGTGACCTTCTTTTGATACTTCTTAGTAGTTGGTTTCAACTTCTTCGATTTTTTGGGTTTCGAAGGATTGCTTGGTTCTTGAATCTCTACAACTCTTTCCTCTCGGTTAGCTATCCTTGTTGATTTCATCACAGTCTCCTCATTGTCCATTGTGGAATGTCCTACAAAATCAAAAACTCAAAGAGACAATGAGTCTCTTGAAAAATTCAAAGAGAATTGTATATGTTCTTTAGCAATTTGTAATAACAAAGAAACATCTAAATGATATAAGAAACAAATCAAAAGAATCAAACAAGTAAGAACTCAAATTTCTAAAAACATTAAAGTCATTTTAGGATTCCATACACGTAGTCAAAAATCATCACTAAAAATTTTAATTTTATGGTCAAATGATGCAAAATAATTAGCATATCCTAGTTATACATAAGGAAATGGATTTAGAACAAGAAAATTTAGCAAATATAAACTAAAATTTTTTGATTTTTATTGGTCCCAGAGTTCAAAATTTGAAATTTCAAAATCCAATGTAAACATGCCATTTAACATGTTCTAAGTGTAATCCATGAACCCAACAAGCTTTTCTAAAGGCAATCTCTAAGAATCTAAGAAATTGTGAAATCATAAAACTTGTAACTTTAAGAGAAAGAGAGTTTAAGAACATACCTTGATGCTTGAATGAAGAAAGGAATGAGATTCTTCAATTGAAAGCAACCCAAATTTAGCAAATAAACAAAGAATTCAAGGTTTTGAAAATTTGTTCTTAGGGTTCTAAAACTTTCTCCAGAGAAAGAGATGAAGTTTTAAGAGTTTTAGATCTAAAATAAGTAAAGTGAAAACCAAACTCTGGTTTCTCTTTCCCTTTTTTGAAATCGGGTTAATAAAATTAGGAAAACTCGGTTTGCTTTGCTAAAAGTCGGGGTTTTGGACAACGAAAATTAAAAATTGGGACACTTACTTCTCGCGACCGGTCAAGGACCAATTTTTGGGTCGAATCGGTCCAGATTTTAGCGCCAACTAGTCGGAACACATGCGCGGACGGGGCACTCAAGCCGTGTGATCGACTGTGTGCATTTTTATGGTGAAGGACAGTGCGAACGAGTCCGCCTGTCGTGGCATCACTTGGTCACGCGTGGTCAAGGCATCATGCCCGTGACACCGCTCGCGTGCCCTATGGTGGCACACACCGGTCGTGTGCTTCTCGGTGGCCGGTGAGGTTGTGTTCTCGGCCGTTTTATTTTTTCCTTGGTCGTTTCGCTTTCTGATTGGTCGTTTTGAATTCCGGTTGGTCGTTTAGTGTTCCAGGATGTCCCTTAAAGTATTAAAATGTTTTTAAACATTTTTGATGGTTGATTTTCCCGAAAGAATTGAAGATACGGTCAATTGGACGTTTTTGAGTTCTTTAAACTTCTTTTTGACTAGATTAAGAACTTTTTCGGATAGTTGGCCGTTCTTGCTCAGATCTTTAAGGTCACATGGTGTATCTTCAGTCTGTCAACTTAATTCTCATCTAAGAATGACACTTTTGGCTTAGCCAAGCTCAGTGGCTAGCCGGCAAAGATTTGATGTTAGCCTCATGTGGGGTCAAGCTTTACCCCAATTAAAACATAGCTGCAAGTGTACAACATCCGCAGTAATACTTAGGCATTGAATCCACAAGGACTAGCTGTCACACTTAGAACCTATATGATTTTGTACTAAGTTAAGAACAAAATATCTAAGGGTATTGTCACTGTTTTTATTTGGTTATTATGGTTTTATGGATTCAAATGAACCTACTCTATATGCTAATGTACAGAGGATAGGTCAATGAAAAGATATGCATAAAACAGTAGAAAGTTAAAGTAAACAAGCAGGAGTTAAAAACAACTAGGAACATAAGGTTTCGGTCTAGAACACAACCACTAAGGTAAATCCTCTGCACTTTCGAGGTTCCAGATTCTATGCTTAATATCAAAAGGACCTAGACTCTCGAATGACCTTAAGATAATAAACACGCATAAAAACGATCAAGACTGATTGGTCACGATTCTAAGTTGATCCATGATGGCTCATGTTTTCACCCAAGAAATCACTGCAAGCGTACAGTTAGTACGATGTAGTGGTTCGGGTATCGAAATCCACAAATACCAATGTGTGCAAAGAACTTTTAGACCAATTACGGGCTAAGGCGGAAAAGAGATTATTGGTAAAGGAAACTAATTTCGAAAAAAAGAAAGAAAACAAGTAAACACGAGTGTAAAACGATTTGGGGAAGACGCTAGGCATATGGTGTTCTCAGGGAATTAATTTCATCAGGATTATAGATTGTTAACGGAGAAACGATTAAGAACCATCTCAGCTCAATTCACAAAGTTATAATTAGCCTACTGTCG
>OVAN01004048.1:0-27006 GCA_900406275.1 Anastatica hierochuntica
GATGTTGAGATCTTACTTACCATATATGTTTAGTCCGATATTCTTGATAACGACCAAATAATTGTTTATCATTTAAATCATTTAAATAATTTTAATTACACTTTAATCTTATTGGCTAATAGCATCTGAAATCACTCTCTGGTTGACACNTCTGGTTGACACCTCAACTTTAGAATTCAAAATCTTCTCAAAATGTCTCCTCGATTAATATATAGAGATGATGTCAAATAGACAACAGCAAATACACCAATAAATTACATAAATACTCGATTCATAGGAGGCATGAATGTGCTTGGTGCATTAGTCAATCTGAAGGGCACGATGGACCATTTATATAAACAATGCTTTGTCTTGAAAACGAGTTTCACTCATCGCCTTCCTTCATCCTTATTTGTTGGTATTTTCTTTTAAAATCAATCTTAGAAAATATATCAGATCCATAAAGTTCATCAAGCATATCATCAAGTCGAGGAATAGGATGTCAATATTTTACTATGATGTTATTTATTACTTGGAAATCAACACTCATCCGCCAACTTTTATTTTTCTTTGGCACAAGTAAGAACGATACGACACAAGGACTCATGCTCTCTCGGACATTTCCTTTCTTCATATACTCATCAATTTGTCATTGTAGCTCCTTCTTCTCTATGGGATTTGTTTCATATTCTGGTTTTTTCGGTAAAGACGCTCCAAGAACATAGTTGATTTGATGCTCAATACATTTTATAGGTAGCAAGCCGTCAGGGCAATCTCCGGGAAAGGCGTCTGGGAATTCTTGTTATAGATTTTCCATCTTCTTAGGCATAGTCTGCTTAAGAGAGCTTAAGTTAAGAATGGTTCTTCAAAAACAAATAGTAAGTTAGGTTTGTGAATCCCTTCCGGTTTATTGAGACTTTAGCTTGTAGATGGCTGAGATGTTTAGATTTCTTGCACTGTTCTCCTTTACATGGCCAACTGGTTTTGATAAACCTCTTGAGGCATCATTGGTAGCAAGATGATCTTTCGGGTTTTGACTCAAAGGTTCGTCGATTGGTGAAACCGTCATAATTGTCTTGGTGGTCGAATTGCCATGGTTTTCCAAGGAGCACGTAACTAGCATCCATAGGTAAGACATCGCGTAACACCTTGTCTTCAAAATTTCCAATTGACAACAACTCCTTGACATGGCTATTCACTGTCATCTCATTGTTGAGATATTTTAACTTATACGGCTTCAGATGACTAAGTGTTTCCAAACAGAGTTTTTGAATCATGGTTTCACTAGCGACGTTGGTGTAGCTTCCTCAATCTATTATTTAGCTACAAACCTTGTCTTTGACTATGAATCGAGAGTGGAAAATATTTTCCCTTTGCTCGTTGCTTTCCTTGGCGGTCATGACACTCAAAGACCTCATAGCAACCAATAGCTCTCCTTGGGCAGCCGGTTCATAATCGGATGAATCAAGTGCAGGTTTTTTCTCTTCAGACTCAAGCTCTCCATCATCCTGAAGTACAATTCTTCTTTTGTTGGACTACTCGGTTGCATAATGTCCATTACAATGATACTTAAAACATTTGATTTCTTGGGTTCTTTGAGGAAACATCTTACCCTTAACTTTTGGGTCGAGATCATGAATCTTTGGCTAGACTTATCAATTAAGTTTCTGTAGAAAACCCAGCCTTGTCGTCTTTGGGATAGCTTGGTGTCATGTACCCGTAGCATGGTTAGGAACTCTTCTACTTGAGTTGGTTTTCAAACATGACCGCTTTATGGAATAGTTCTTCGAGTTCCACACAGTGTTCAACCTCTAAACAATACATGACGTCACTGTTAAGTCCCCCCATGAATCTAGACATTTTCACTTCTTCATCTTCTCGAATATCGGCCCCTAGCATCAATGTCTCCATGTCTTTGTAGTAATCCAACATAGATCAAATTCCTTGGTTAAATTTCGTAGCTTGAAGAGTAGCTCAAAATGGTAATGGTTGGGAACAAAGTGCTTCCTCATCAATACTTTCTTTTGGATCCATGTATCTACGAATTATCACCTACATGTATTGGAGTTGTTATGAGTTGATCCCACCAACTAAGTGTGTAGTCTTTAAATTCCGTCGGTGCGAATTTGACCCTATCTTCATCGGTGTATTGTCCAGATTTGATGACCAATTCAATCTTCTTTTCCCACTCCAAATACTCCTCAGGATTGCATGTTCCTTTAATGGAAATAATTTGGAATCTTAAGCCAAATAGAGTGTTTAGCGGGTTTGGTTCTTCTCGGACATGGTTTGGTCTTTCCTCACTACCTTTGTGTCTCCTCCTATGATGGTGGGAGAATAATGATTGGTTGTAGTAATTGTACGTCGCAAAATTTTATTGGCTATGGTTGATCCGACTTGTTCGGATTGTACGATCTTTAATCTAAAGGCCGCCAACTTTCGGTCAAACTTCTTGTCTATCATTTTTGCCAAGTTTGTCGTGACGTCATCGATGAGAGCCTTTTAAAGCTAGCATAGGACATGGTACCTACAAGAATACACAAAAGAAAAGCAAGTAAAGATGCTTAAAGTACCAAAAACATTATAGGTTTGAATTTTCGGTAGATGAAAAATAACGAAAGAACAACAAATAAAAAGTATCTTATCATTTCTCAAAAGCTCCCGAAACAATTTTAACAAATACTAACCATCCTAGGTTCAAAATCAATTGATGTCACAATTTTATCAATCACCAAAAACTTCAGAAAATTGAAACAAGATGATAGACAGAGACTGAATACATAAATGTTTCGGACTGATTTAGAAAGGAATCGACACTACCTTGCACGAAGTGGCTCTGATACCACTTGATATGATCCTAGATGGTTGGGATCAGAGTAATAAGGCTTCACTTTGTGGCTTGTTGAATATTTTTCTGGGCGGAAGACTTGTTGATTGAAATTGGCGAGATGATGATGACATTCCAAAGGTGAAGTTGTTGAAGAAATTTATTGGAACCGAAGCGTGAGAGTGAAGTGAAACATTCGAGAGGTATGGATGAACTTAACGAATTTCAAACTCGGATCAATTGTGGATATGACACACCATAAATTATTTAAGAAGCAGAATATGACACATCATGCAATGAACAAACAAGTCGAAAGAGTTGAGAAATAAAAATGTTTGTTGTCTTCCTCAAAAAAGAATTTCGACAATAAGAAGGAGGGAGGGAGGGAGGGAGTCAAAGCATGTACATACACATAACTTTGGAAATAGCAGAAAATATTAATAACGAAAGTTTGGTAGAAAATATCTAAGGAAAAGAAGGGGAAAATAGGAGATTTGCTTAGGCTTTAACAACGGGCTTTTTTATAATAGTAATAAGGCATGGCCTCATTAAAAACCTAAATTGAAAAATTCATTGGGGCAAAACAAAATTAGAGAAAAAGAGTACAAGTTTAATACCTCTCTTGTCAACAATCTTAAGTAGCTTGAATCACAACTATGGTGGTTGGACAAGCGTACTCAAGATGGACTTGGATGATGTGTAGTTGATGTTGGAACGAGTCATTGGTCTAAGAGTCAAAGATAAGTATTTTTCTTCATTGGGTTCCTTGGCTTCTTCGTTTTCCTTGGGTTCAAGCTGCTCGTTACCTTCTTGCTCGTCGGGTTCAAGCTGCTCCTTAGCTCTTTGCTCCTCGGTTACATGCTGCTCATGAACCTCCATATCCATGATCATATCACATAGGTTACCCATAGACACCATCGTCGTGGACGTTTTACAGATCGTAGGGCTATGGGCAATATATCGACTTGCTGCCTACATCCTCCAACACACAAGAATCCGGTAATGGGAAAATCCTCCTTGTGTTCCCCGCCCAAGTTGTAGGCAAAAATCGGGTAATACAAGAATCTTTCATCTGTAACCCGCGCAAGTATGCTTCCCACAAAAATAGACTATATATATTAGACAATCCTTTCATATTCATGCATTGAAATAATGTCAGGATATATCTAATAATTCTTCAGCATGTGAATGCTTTGTCTTATCAACTAATAATTGAACTACCTATATATGTTCACTCTCAGCCAGCAGCCAGAGAAGACCCAGATATAGGTGTATAACAATATCATATATAAGTAAACATATCCCAACTGTGTCAATATACCTCACCTCAGAACATGGAAGGACTATACCCATTCTAATGTGTGCTAACCTAGTAAACATTTTCGTAGGAGGAAGTGCTAGGTGACCTTCATCTCGACCTCATATTTTGAAGGGAATTTGACATAACACGAAAAACCTGATAACTCTATAAATCATGGATCCAGACCCTTGAAAAGTAGTTGAACCAAACTGGTAAAATAATATATTTCGGGTAGAACAAAACCCCAGAGAAAACTAATGAATAGCTCAAGAATTGACAATTAAGTTTTCTATCCCTTCTGTCATAACGTAGTCATAGTTATTCTCTATCGAAGGCTTATGAGTTTACACAATCAGACCGAATTTACCCAACCAAAACAGTCTCTAGGCTAACCGAAGATGTCGACTGCATCAATACCTCTCAGGAAAACAAGTATAACTTTCTGACTGTATCTTAAAATAAGAATCCGGTAATTGGAAATGAAAGATATAACAATTACAGACTTTTAAAAAAGAATTCAGACCAAAATCTTATGTTTCAGTTAGCCGTTTGCTATTTTTATTGTCACTAATCTTGTTGTCTATGGGTTTTACACTACTATTTGTCTCAAAGCCAGATTGCGGCTCTAGTGGCTTTTCCGATGATTGATATGGAGCTCCAACGGCCTTCAGTCATTTTTGATGGCAGTTGATGCTCGTCATTTTGATTACTTCCTCGACGAGCATCTGCCATCTTCTTCTTCTTTCATTTATCAACTTATGGCTCATGCTACCCCAACATCCTCGCCTCTAGTTTGTTGTTATACCTATGTTGCTTTCTGCACCACCTCTTTTTCTCGGACTTTCGTCTGATCTGGTCTCCCTTACGGTGATCCTCACTGCCAAGGTCTATATTATGCTCCACCTCAGTTTTTCCATTTTGTCTCCTCCACTACACGTCATCACCATAGTCTTCTCCAGTACATTTTTGTTCTCTGATGGATTATCGGTTTCAAATCTCTGTCTCCACTTTCTAAGATCTCTGTCCTAGTGTCTGATCTTTTCTTCCTTGTGGTGGTCCTAACCACCATGGTCTCCGTTATGCACCACTTCAGTTTTCCCATCATGTTCCCCAACTGATGCAAGAGCATTGATAACACTATTATTTTACTGTTTTTAGTTGGATTTTAACTTATTTATTTGCAGGTTTTTAACGCTCTTTTAACCTATAGATGTAGTTTTCTCGTATTTGTGATTTTATGGATTAATCAGGTCAAATCATCAAAAAGGATGTAGGAACGTGCTAATTGGACCTCATTCATATATCCAAGCAAGTTTCATTGAGAAGACAGAAGCTCAAACGATTGAAATTTTCATTTTATCAATCTAGAAATATTCTAACCATCAGAAAGATCATCTTGAAAGAATTTCTTGCAAAGATATTTAAACGAAGACATGTATGTATGTGTCGAAAATGGAGCAAGTGGAGTAGTTTAGCTTGTTCTGACCAGATTACGTGATTCACAACACTGACCGAGTTTCTAATTTTTTCCTAGACAGGTCCAGGAGATATTTCCGTGTCAAACATAGATTTTACTTTATATCTTTCGGTTCTTAATCGACTTAAATTAATCTATTTGTTAAGTTTTTAGGATCCTCAGAGAGATCATATCATCATAAGTTTCTAATATTTGATTACGTATTCATATTTTCTTTGTCTCAGTTGATCTTATTGCATGATTACTTTATCGCACATCTAGTAGTCTATCCAATGGTGGACTTTCATTCTAAAAGCTTGTTAAATCTCCTGAACCTAAATCTTTGACAAGCTGAATTGCAATGAGGCTTCGGAAGTAGATCACCTTGGGTCAGTGAACTTATCAAAACATGAATCCATATAATGCATGTTTAATCTCTACAAGACCGTCCAAAGACGTTGTCCCTTGGTTATTTAAATATAGAGTCCCGAACCTCAAAAATGGAGAGGATCTATGTTAGTGTTTTTGACTTCTAGACGTTCCTTAATTCTAATCCCAAAACATTATGCTTTCTTTGATGCATGATTCGCTGCGAATGTCCTCATTGATTTACATCTGTTTATTTACTTCAAGTTGCAGTCTTTTTTTTTACACTCACAAAACAACCTTTTTATTTATTTTTTAATCTTAAGTCAATCCTAAGATTTGTAGCATACATTCGAAGTCAGTAGGTTCAATAAGCTGAAGTACTACAACTACGTTGTTCACTTGCAGCTGTAGTATCTCGTGGACATGACATGACATCGAATCAAGCTTTATGGTGCCGTTTCCTGGGACTTTTTTCGTTACCTACGAGTTTTTACATTTATTTTAGTCAATAACACCTTTATTATTAGTTTTTTTACTTATGTTTCGTTTTTATTTTCAGGTTTTATACAAAGGAGATCTTCTCTGGACGACCCATCTACCACCAATCTTACCATTAACATCGGATTAAGAACCTTAAGGAGACAAAAGAGAGAGATATTACCTGATATGGAGAATCCAAACCATAATTCTCCCCACGGACAGCCACATCTCGTGGACAATCAAGCCTTTCTCGTAAAACAAGGAGATGTATTTGATGGCCACGAACTTGAAGTCGCCTAAGCTGCTCTTCCTCAACCTCATGACAACCTTGATGTTGTTGTTGGACTTCAAGGAGTCCAAGAGAACCCTCAAGGACCTCTTGATGCTGCCCTTTTTCCGCAAAACCAACCCAACAGAGGAAATGCACATGTTCGAGCGGATAACAAACAACAAATTACATGTGGGAATTTAGTGAGATTACAATAACACCCTCAAATACTTCAAGTCGTAATTCAACAAAGGTTACCTTAAAGTCAGTCCCCTCAAGGACGAGCTCAACAAAATCAGCCTCGTCATCCTCAAACTATTGGAGACTTTTATTCTTCTGATGCATTCTTCTTGGATAGGAATCCAATTCTTTCTTTAACCTCAAAGGATTGATTTGAGATTAAACCACATTTCATAACCTTTTTAATGCAAAATCAATTTCATGGACTGCACACCGAGCATGCTCTTGACCATCTCGACATATTTGAGGAGATATGTAGTACTACGCGCAGTAATAAAGTTCCACCAGACGACTTTAAGAGAAAGCTCTTTACATTATCACTAAATGACAAAGCTATTAGATGGATGAATTCGCTCCACCTCAGTCCATCACTACCTGGGACGAGTACAAAGGTGCATTCTTGAGTCAGTTCTACATTAAGCAGAGATCCAGCTTCATTCGAAGCAAAATCCTAGGGTTTCAACAAGGACCTACTAAATACATTAATGAAGCATTAGAAAGGTTCAAGGATTACACAAGGGATTGCCAAAACAATGGTTTCTATGAAGAAAATCTATGGAACATCTTCTACTACGGTATCGACCATAAGTACAAGCTCTCTCTAGACACGACCAGCAATGGGAGCTTCATGACCAAATTTCTGCTTGAAGCCAAGCTTTTGATACGGAACCTAGCTACTAGTAACGCCAATATTGGTCCAATTTATGATAAAAATATGCATGGAACCAGCACTTCAACAAAAGCCGCGCAAATTTCAGAACAAAAGGCAATGATTTCTTGACTACGAAAAGATAGACGAGGAGTTCATATGTCGTCGAGACATTTGGAGATGCTAATGGAGCTCCAAATATGGAGTATCTAGAAGATAGAACTTAGGAGAATGAAGAAGAAGTGAACTACAATGCTAGAAATTTCGGAAATAAGGGATACAACCGAAGACACCCAAATAACTCGAATATGTCGTACAGGAACACTAATGTCAAGAACCCACAAGCTAAGTTCTATCCACCTCAAAACACCAAAAAAGAAGCTTCCTACCAGTCTAAGATAAAACCTTTCATCAAAAGAATTTACCAAGTGAAGCAACAATTCACTTATCCACATGCTAATGCATCAAATTAACAAGGAAGCAAGCTTGAGACTATTGAAGCAAATCTCTCAAGAGATCAAATACAATAACAAGGGAGTTAATGAGAGGCTGGATAATGTCTAGAATGAGCTTACAAAAAAAAAGTATGAAGCCATTACCACTAATGTCCAAAAGCTTGAAGTTCAAATCGTTCAAACATGCGATGTCGTCAAGAAACAAGAAAACCCGGCGAAATCTTTCTGCAAAATCGCCACAAAAAAGAAGCTAGGGAGGTCATGTCTACAGATAAGACAGACACCTCTTCAAGACCTAAATGCAGAAGAGAAATCACCTCTGCAACATTTACCAAACGAATCCAAGAGACCATACAAGAAGAGACTCAAGGCGATTCCTTAAGAGAAGATTGAATGCCTAGGGAAGTTCATCATTCCTTGCTCAATAAATAAAGTAAAAATTGATCGACGCCATCGTTATATAGTCAAAATTGGTCTCGGTCTTTTCCACAACGGTAAAATTCCTCCTACCTACTCATCTTACACTTCTCAATAGTAGTTTACCTTATTAATCGTATGTCAACTTCAGTTTTATTTCTCTATTCACCCTACCGCCTTAAATTCAAAAGTGAACCAAACTTCACTAAACTTAAAATGTTTGGTTGCCAATGTCTCCCATGGTTATGCCCATATAGATCCCACAAACTATAGTTTCGCTCAAGCCCCTGGGTGTTCTTAGGCTACTTTTTAACATAGAGAGTGTATCTTTGTTTTGATCCGGTTGCAAAACGAGTCTATGTCTTATGACATTTTTGTTTTGATGAGACCACTTACCCATTTTCTTCACTCCCTCTTTCTTGAGACCCTGCTGTTGCAAAGACTACGAATTGGTTTCAACCATTCTTTGTCATCCCATCAAGCTCACAGTCATTCGTACCTTCATCACCAAGACCCGTAACGGAAAAAGCTTTTACCCCACCTCTAGCTCTAGCAGTCTCTTCTTTAGTCGTGCGACCACCGGAGAATCATCCACCAGCGAATCACGCATCGACCTTGTCATCTACGATTGCACGAGCCACCTCTCAAATTGACACAGAATCATCATCCTCACCATCGACAGCACCATCTCCATAACTTTCTTCTCCTCTACGAAATGACGTCCTTCATGGTCTTCATAAAATAGGGCCCACGAACAAGGCCCACCTTTAGTATACAACTCATCTTCTTTTTCATCTCCTTCAATTGGTTTTAGCCCACGACAAAGCCCTATAACGAATCCACCAACAACCTCATCCCCTTCTCCCAACGTAGTCATCCCTCCACCATTGACGCTAATTCATCATATACCGTCCTAGCTCTTCACCGCTACATCCAGTCAACGTTGTTGTTAACTGTCACCCTATGACCAGTAATGCTAAATTAGGAATCACCAAACCAAACTGGAAATTTTGACTCACAGTCTCTTCCAAAGCAATTCACATGATTCCAAACACTGTTGCACAAGCTCTTGTGGATCCGAACTGGTGCCAAAATATGGCTGACGAGTTCACCTCTATTATATGTAATGGAACCTTCTTCCTCGAACCACCAGCTGCTGGTCAAAGTTTTGTTGGATGTCGATGCATATTCACGTTAAAATACAGTCCGAACGACTCAATTTGACGATACAAGGCCCGACTCGTTGACAAAGGATATACTCACAATTGAGCATCGACTATACAAAAACCTTCAAACCCAGTAATGTCTACTATGATTCGTTTGGTCTTGGACATCGCGGCTACCCACTCCGGGACAATTAAACAGCATGACATCAACAACGCCTTTCTCTAAGACTGCCTCAATGGAGAGGTTTATGTGACACAACCACCGGGCTTCATCAGTACCAACCATCCTCAAATTGTTTGGACTATACAAGGCCCTTTATGGTTTGAAACAAGCACCACATGCTTGGTACAAAGAACTAAATAAATTTCTTCAAACTTCTGATTTTTTCAACTCACTTGCAGACACATCTCTATACATTCTTCGATGTGGCCACTGTGTTATATATATACTCGTCTATGTTAATGACAAAATCATAATTGGAAATGACCCTAAACTACTTCAGAAAGTCTTATCTCTGCTTGCCAGTAGATTTTTTGTGAAAGATTCGGAGGACTTGAACTAATTCCTTGGCATAGAAACAACCAGGACACAACATGGTTTACATCTTACTCAACGCCTGTACATTCTTCACCTCCTCACTCGATGCAACATGTTAGACGCTAAGCTCATGAAGATACCAATGGCCACATCACTAAAACCATTTATACTATATGGCTCTCCTCTGCGCGACATGAATAAACATCGCTCAATTGTTGGGAGTTTTCAATACTTATCCTTCACTCACCCCGACATTAGTTACGCATTTAATAGTCTTTCGCACTTTATGCACGCACCCACGACAAAAAACAGAAAGTGATGAAACGAGTAATAAGATACCTCGTTGGTACATACTCTCATGGTCTCTTCTATATTCGTGCGAATACATCGTCAATTCACGCTTACTCTGATGCAGATTGGGCTGGCGACACAAACAATTAAGTTGCAGCCAATGCATACGTTGTCTACCTCTGCAAACACCCTGTCTCGTGGTCCTCTGCAGAGCAGAAAGGTGTTGCCCGCTCATGTACCAAGGCAGAATATTGCTCAATTGCAAACACCTCTGCTGAAGTCTGATGGGTTTGTTCACTCCTTATTGAACATGGAATCAGGATCAACTCACCTCCAATTATCTATTGTGATAATGTCGGTGCCTCTACTCATTCAAAACAAGATCACCTCCGACACACTTCTAGTGGCTCATGTTTTGTCAAAGGAAAAGCTCGTGGATCCCTTGACAAAACCATTTTCTCGTGCACCATTCACCATCCTATCATCCAAGATAGGAGTTGCCTAAACCCCTCCATTTTGAGGGGGCGTGTTAAGTGATACTCAAAGTTTTAACCCGAATATATCATTGCAAGTGCACAGCAAACGCAGTAGTATAGATGAGATCGAATCCACAGAGACCAGTTACACACTAAAATCTTTATTTCGAATCAAGCTAGAAGACACAAAAAAATTTTGTTGGTTTTTTCAAATTGCAGAGTAAATAAAAGCAGAAATTAAAACGATGTAAAATCAATAAGCTAAAAGCGTCAGGCATCAGGGTAATTTGCAAGAAACATGATTGATAAATAGGAATCAGATAGGGAAATAATGAAGCAACGTTCTTGAACTCAAATAACTGAAACAGATAAATCTCCTCTCAGAGTATTTAATCCCTATGTTTAGAACAATGAAAATTAACTCTCGGTGAATTCAAAAGAGCTAAACATGCATTAACGTCAGGTTTGATATGTTCATAAAATACTTTAACATCAACTCTCGTTGGTTAAGGATACTTAGCTCATCAAAGAGATTTTCAGGTTTCTAAATCAACTCCCGTTGTATCTATCAACCTTAGATCATGAATCAAGTAGCTAATCTAATTCAAGCAATAAGTTCAACTTAGATGAAGAATCCTTATGATAGTTTTCCCAAATCTAACAACCTAAATCATCAATTCATGAAATCCTTTGAATCCCTAAAACCTAACTAGAAAACTACTCAGACATAATTGAAGAACACAATACCATAGATTAAAAAAAAAAGACATAATGAAATTAAAAAGAGAAAAGGGGTTCAAAAAGTTTCTCCAAAAGTCTATGGATGTAGAATTTCTTCTCCCCAAAGCATACAAAGTAAAAACTCAAAAGTCTATGAAAAATAATGTCTAAAAATAACTTAACTTTCGTCCTAAAGTATTTATATAGGGTTCCAGGGTCTTTTCTGCAAAATCTGGATATTCTTGGGCAAATTTTTTTTTTTGAAACTAGACAGCATGTGATTATGAAAAAGGCCATAACTTTTGATCGCACCGTTGGATTGTCTTCAAACCACCTCCATATGAAATCTAACTCACGTGGCTATCTTGTGTCAAAAGTTTAGGTCGATCGAACGTTGGGAACCTTTTTACATAAGGCCAAGCGACTGATCCAACAGCATAATTATGCATCTTCATAAGTTTATTTTTGTCCAAATTGGTTCATTTCTCTCCAAAGCACCCTAAACCTATAAAAGCAATAAAGAGCACCTAAAGACTCCAAAAATTCTCAAAACACACCAAAAACACCATTAGATGTTAGTAAAAATCGAGATATATCAATTCCTTCAGACTTAAACTATTGCTTGTCTTCAAGTAAAGACTAAAAATCCAAGTTGGTGAAAAGGTTTGAAAATGCGGAGACTAGAGAAATATCAACAAACCTTGCCCTGCAGAAACATTTAATAAGACCACATAAGTAAACAAAAGTATTAGACGTTCTCTCCTAGTTCCCCACAATAACTTCCCAAGCCTATCCACACTCTAAATCCCAAACCTGCAAACTCAACGTCCCATCAATTAACTCTTTAACAATCATTAAGTATGGGGTGAGTTTCTCATCAGAAATCAATGTTAGGAAAGAGCTCGGTATAAGGATGGATGACTTTAGCAGTGGAGTTTAGGTGTTTAAGGCTTTCAGGAATATAAAGAAATGCATGACATTATGCAAAATCGAAGGAGAAATGGATCTATTGATAACCACAATTCCTCTACTACCTAAGTCTAATGATATAAACCCCAAGCAACCAAAACAATCTATGAAAATCAAGTTCCTGGAAAAATTGGAAAAAAAAACTGAGACAAACACATTTTCTAGCCCCAAAAATGTTCAATTTTCGGATTATATTTTTTCTTCTTTTTTTATTATTTTTTTCATTTTTTTTTGCACATTTCGGGTATGACCAATTCTTTACAATAGAGATCTCAGTACAACATTAAAAACAGCCAGGAAAAATGAATCAACCACCATCTTATGCTGTTATCACATAATTTTACTTTTAAAGTTAAGCATAAACCCAAAAGACATAATCAAATGTCTAACCACCTATCATTCTACTAACCAATCCTAAACAGCATAATACACTATGTCAATCCTATTCTCTCCATTGTTTTTTCACATGTGTGCGCCTAGATGAAAGATACGAAAATGAATGGAGCTAGAAAAGAGAAAAGGTCAAGGTGTGGTACCAAACTAAAGATGAGTCTGGTAATTCAGAAAGAAAGAGTGGTAAAAAGGTAAAACATCCCTGAATATTAGTGGTTCAATCTCTGACAAAACACTGATGAGAAAAATTAAGTTGAATTCAATAATCCAAATAAATAGAGTTAACGTCAGATCAAATTGAATCTACTGGCTGAGACTTTCACGTAAGGAGTTCAACCAAAGGGTTCACTGGCTTGATTGTACTAACATCCTCTGCCACAAAATGGTCATTTCAGAAATCACTAAAGAGAACAAGATACTTGGTTCATCATTCATCATTGATTTTCGTCTTAATCTCCTACAATGTTTTTGACTCAATAAAACAAAGAAAAAAACTCAAAAATTAGAACACACCAAAAGAAAAAGAAAAATCAGTACCAGAAACACCCTCCCCCAGACTTACTTCACACCGTCTTCGGTGTGAGAATAAGAACGAAAGAGAAATCATCAACCCCCAAAGAAATTCATCACACATTCACCTAGTTCACGCTCCTAAACCATCAAGAACAACAACCATCATGAAATTGTAAGGTGAAATCGAATTTCCCAAAAATCTCTATTCCTAAGTTCTTAAATCTTAAATCATCAAATTTCTCATCAAAATCTAATTTAAGTATGTTTCTAATCATCATAGGCATGCATATCAACAATTATAAACAAGAAATAGAAAACAAAATCAATTTCAGTTTGAGTCTCGCGAAAACCCAAATTAAAACTTAATTTTCGTGCATAAAATAGGAGATAGAGAGGAAATACCTTACTAACTCAGAAAGTCGTTAGTATCGGGTGAAAGAGCTCGAAAAACTGATCAAGGTAGACACTTTAATCGAAAAAATCGGCTAAGTGTTGAGGATTTTAGAAAATTTTGAAAAATAAAAAAAGCGTTGAAGGGGATAAAATTTTTGTGAAAATTTTTGGTTTTGATCTTTAGAATCGAGTTAAGAAAATTAAAACATGTTTTTGGTTCAATTTAAGTGAAAATAAACCGAAAATAACAAAAAAAAAAACAAACTTGGTTCACGTGGGGAGGTGATCGATCGATCATGTTTTGCCGCAACAAATCGACCAATCAAGGCAAAAGTGATCGATCAATCATGTTCTTTTTTTTGCTCAAATTTAAACACACGAAAACTAAAGCCAAAAGTTTGTATTTTAGTGAAACAAAAAAAACTAAATAAGAAAAATAATCTTACCAGTGGGTTGCCTCCAACTAAGCGCTTGTTTAAAGTCACAAGCCTGACTTTTGGAGTTGGGTATTAGTCCCGGTGAACATGGAAACTTGGTCCAAAACAAGTCCCTCCATCAAACATTTTAAGCTTCAGGACACTGCCCATGAGTACCTTAACAGTTTCTAGACCTTTCTCCTTCAAATCTGAGGTGAGAATAGCTCGAACTTTTTCACAAAGCTTTGATATTCCTTTACTTTGCACCTTCTACTCAATCACACAACCAGAACAACTCTGAGCTTTCAACATCAAGTTAGAATCTCCATTGATCCTTTTGCACTTCAGCTTTTCCTTAGCTTTTGTAACAGGCTTCTGTGTTGTGATGCAAGAGTCTCCATCTAGGACTTCCTTATCCTTACTTTTTGTGCTTAAATCTTCCTGAAAAACACCTACAAGTCCAAATTCGTAATTCACATTAACAAATGAGGCAATATGTTAACCTTGTTCTGTGGGCACAATTATGTAGTAGACATTCTCGTCAATGTTTGCAAACGAGATCCTCTTCTTAGGCAAATCAACCATCGCACCCGTTTTGGCTAGAAAGGCTCTTCCAAGAATCAATGGCCTTCCATAACCATTGTTCATCTCCACTACCATAAAATAAGTAGGAACAAGACAGTTACACACTTTCAAATTTAAATTATTAATGGTACCTTGTGGAGACTTTGTGGAAGAGTCTGTGAACTCCAGGGTCAGCTTAAGAGGCCTTGTAACAAGACCCAATCTCTCACCAATGGTCTTGGATATCAAACTAGCTGTAGACCCATTATCACATTGAGAATCAGTGAACTCGACCCCTAAAATAAAACATGGTACTTCAAACTTCCCAGGGTCATCTATCTTGGACAAAATCTTCATGGGTGAAGATGCATTTTTAGCCTTGATTAGCAATGCCTCGATCTCCTCCATAGTCTCTCTTGTGTTCTTGAAGAACATATTCAGATGGTAGTGTTCCCAAGCATCTTCAAATGTCGTGTTAGGAGGGATCTTTTTCACTCTTTTATGAAATCTGGCCAGAGTCTTCTCATTGATAGGTTCTCTTAGCTTTTGTGGAATTATGGGGTATGGTACTTTAAGAGTGTATTTGTGCTCAGGAATCGCAGAAGATTGGGAATTCTTTTCTGAGATGTCATAAACTTTTGCAGCATCATCCTTACCAGCTTCTCTGTCATTCTCAGATTTTACAACATTGCGCTGTGCTCTGGGTTTCGCTTCTGATTTGGGAGGAAGAGTTACTGGAGATCTCTTAACAGCATCAGCAGTCTGAGCCGATTAGATGTCCATCTTCTTCACATGTGCAGAGAGAGATTCAAACTTCTTATTAAGTTCATTGTACATGCCATCTACTTTTGCATTGCTGACCTTCTGTCCCGCTACAAGCTGTTGTATCATGGCTTCAAGTTTATTCTCCTGAGGGTTGTCTCTAGCTAAAAAATTTGGAAACCAGAGAAGTTTCCGAAAGTGTATTTGCGCTCAGGAATCGCAGAAGATTGGGAATTCTTTTCTGAGATGTCATAAACTTTTGTAGCATCATCCTTACCAGCTTCTCTGTCATTCTCAGATTTTACAGCATTGCGCTGTGCTCTAGGGTTCGCTTCTGATATGGGAGGAAGAGTTTCTGGAGATCTCTTAACAGCATCAGCAGTCTGAGCCGATTAGATGTCCATCTTCTTCACATGTGCAGAGAGAGATTCGAACTTCTTATTAAGTTCATTGTACATGCCATCTACTTTTGCATTGCTGACCTTCTGTCCCGCTACAAGCTGTTGTATCATGGCTTCAAGTTTATTCTCCTGAGTAGTTGTCTCTAGCTAAAAAATTTGGAAACCAGAGAACTTTCCAAAAGTCTGTCCCTTATTCTAAAACCTAGGAAAATTGTTCTGACACGGATTTTGCACGCTCTGAAATTTTTAAATACCTGAACCCGAATTTTGCACGAACTGTTTTCCTGCAGATTTCTGCTGAAGAAAACCTGCGCCCGGGTTTTGCACGGACGATTTTTCTGAAAATTATTCGCTAACGAATTTTGCACGAACTGTTTCCCTGCAGACCCCTGCAGAAAACAACTGATGCCTGGATTTTGAACGAAGCTTTTCCCAAAAACATTTCCAGAACCTGAGTTTTGCACGAAGGTTTTTCCCTGAAATGTTGGAGGAGGGTAGTTGCAGTCTTGAGGATTGTCAACACCAATGTTTCTTCTGTAGTTGAAGCCAGAGTGATTTCTGTAGTTCTGATTGAACCCCTTGTTGTTCTGATACCCCATATAGTTTACCTCTTCAGCATTCTCAGCATCTCCTACAGTGTAAACATCTGCATTAATGTCTGTGACATCTTCGCAAAAACTCACATGCCTCTGCTGGTTCTTTTGGCTCTTCAGAAGCTGAGCCACCATCGACTTCAACTCATATATTTTGGCACTTTCAGAAGTTGCCCCTTTTGATCCCCTGACATAGTCAAGATAGTTATTGTTGTTACTGGATGTCAGGTTCTCGATCAACTGGTAGGCATCATCCACAAACTTGGTCATGAAATCTCCATTGCGGCTATGTCGAGAGAGAGTTGGTACCTCTCATCTATACCTCCATAGAAGGTATTCAGTAGGCACTCCCTGGAGAAACCGTGGCGGGGGCAGTCCTTGATATATTCTTTGAACCGTTCCCAAGCTTCAAAGAATGATTCAGTAGTTCCCAGCTGAAATCATGAGATCTTGTTCCGCAGCTGGTTAGATCTTGACTTAGTATAGAAGTGAGCAAGGAATGCTCCTTTGACTTCGTTCTAGGTGGTATGAGATGCAAGACGAAGTGACTTGTACCATCTTTAGGCTTTATCAGCCAGAGAGAAGATAAACAACTTGCACTTAAGGTAGTCTAGCAGAAAACAATTGAAGCGAGTGGTGCTAGCAATTTTTCGATCATCTCCAGATGCTCCATTGGGTGCTCAGCAGCAAGGCCGTGGAATTGATTCTACTTTGCTAGTTGAATCACATGAGCCTTGATTTCATAGTCTTGCCTCTCAATAGGAGGTAGCCTGTTTGGACTTCTGTTCAAGAAGAATGCCTTCGGTGAATCAAAATCTCTAATAGTGGCTCTCCTAGCGTGCTGCTGCAGGCCCTGCGGTATCAACTGTGGTACTAAGCCCTGTTAGGCTAAGCGTTGCTTCTCCAGAAGAGCACGATCATGAGGAAACTTTTCTCCTCCTGCAGCTTGTTGACCCAATGGAAGATTCTGATCATCCATCGCAACTCGTTTCTATTCTTTCTGGTTTTCGCGTTCGAGTCTTGCTAGCTCTGGGATGTCGAAGAAATACTAAACGTTAAGATCTTTGTCCTCTTCTTGTCATACACCTGAAACACCAAAGAGAAGTAGAAAAGAACGCGTAAGTACTAAATAAAAAAAATTTTAGACTAAATCCTAAATAAAGAATCTAAGGCGTTATTTGGTCCCCGACAACGTCGCCAAAAACTTGACACTCAAAGTTTTAACCAGAATATATCACTGCAAATGCACCGCAAACACAATAGTATAGATGAGATCGAATCCACAGAGAACAGTTACACACTAAAATCTTTATTTCGAATCAAGCTAGAAGACACAAAAATTGTTTGTTGGTTTTTTCGAATTGCAGAGTACATAAAAGCAAAAATTAAAACAATGAAAAATCAATAAGCTAAAAGCATCAAGCATCAGGGTAATTCCCAGGAAACATGATCGATAAATAGGAATCAGAGAGAGAAATAATAAAGCAACATTTTTGAACTCAAATCACTGAAACAGATAAATCTCCTCCCGGAGTATTTAATCCCTATGTTTAGAACAATAAAAACTAACTCCTGTTGAATTCTAAAGAGCTAAACATGTATTAAGGTCAAGTTTGATATGTTCACAAAATATCTTAACATCAACTCTCGTTGGTAAAATATATTTTGCTCATCTAAGAGATTTTCATGTTCTAAATCAACTCCTGTTGTATCTATCAACCTAAGATCATGAATCATGTAGCTAATCTAACTCAAACAATAAGTTCAACTTAGATGAAGAATCCTTATAATAGTTTTCCCAAATCTAACAACCTAAATCATCAATTCATGAAATCCTTTGAATCCCTAAAACCTTACTAGAGAACTACTCAGACATAATTGAAGAATACTATACCATAGATGAAAAGAAAGACATAATGAAATTAAAAAGAGAAAAAGGGTTCAGAAAGCTTCTCCAAAAGTCTGTGGATGTAGAGTTTCTTCTCTCTAAAGCATACAAAGTAAAAACTCAAAAGTCTGTGAAAATAATGTCTAAAAATAACCTAATTTTCGTCCTAAAGTATTTATATAGGCTTCCAGGGTCTTTTCTGAAAAATCTGGAAATTCTTGGGCAAAAAGGAAATTACCGAAACTGGACAGCATGTGATTATGACAATGAGCATAATTTTTTATCGCACCGTTGGACTGTCTTTAAACCATCTCCATAAGAAAGCTAACTCACGTGGCTATCTTGTGTCAAAAGTTCACTTCGATTCAACGGTGGGAACCTTTTCACATAAGGCCTAACTTCAAATCCATTACAATAATTCTGCATCTTCATATGTTTATTTTTGTCCAAATTGTTTCATTGCTCTCCAAAGCACCCTAAACCTGTTAAAACATCAAAAAACACCAAAAGACTCCAAAAAATCTCAAAAACACATCAAAAACACCATTAGAAGTTAGTAAAAACCGAGATATATCATTAAAGATAGAATATACACCATTAACTCACCTTAGTCATCATGATCAATCATATCAGTGTAAATGTCGATATATTCATTCCTATTATAATCTCTGTAAAATGTATAAATATGTGTATAACACAAGAGTAATAGAAATCACTTCTTCTAAAGTTATACATGAGTACTTATTATATTCTGACAAAAAAGTACTTATTATATAATTGTTTTACACCAGCAAAATAATCTCCGCTAGATTAAGATAGGGTATTTTTTGTTAAAAAAGATAGGGTATTTTTGAAGTAAAATTGTTTGTAATTGCAATTGATGTTTTTTAAAAGGGACTTTGAATGATTTGGTGCACGACTTGATTTTGTCCTCTGCAACGTGTGAAGCTCTGTTTTTTTTTTGTAAACATGGAGAAGCTCCAAACTAGTAATAAAACAAATAAAATAATTTACTCGTGATTAAACAAGAGTCTATCCGACACTCTATAAATCTTAACTTGAACACTAACGATAAATTAAAATGCAAAAATTTTCTTTTATATAACTGACAAAACAATAAACTATATTATAAATATTTTTTTCATAATATGATTGAAAGATTACTCTTACTTAACGTTTGTATTTTGCGCCGGTGAAAAGAAGTACCCATAAATCCAAGTAAATTTGTTGACAAAAAAAATTCAAGTAAATTTATGAGAAACTAGGCCGGATAACCAAACAAAAAACAAATATTTAAGAATCTAATATCTCTTTTTTTTATCTTTTCTGTTCCTTCAATTTTTCTTTCTCCAAAAATTTAGCTTTTTTCTTCTAACTTTAGGGGATTTTAAAAAATAACTTTCACTTTTGCCAACCTTTGGCTTTGCTTGCAGCGTTGCAATCCGCCACGGCTCGAGGAGTTATTTCTCTTCAAATTTGTTCCGATTCCCAAATTTTTGTGACCTTACTCAACAATGGTGACGTACACAATGAGCTCTTTGCTATTTTGAATGATGTGTGTGAGATTGCGTATGATGTTACTTTGATTTCTTTTAAGTTTATTCATTGATTAGATAATAAGAAAGTCGACAGTTTGCCTAGAGATGCATTGTTGTCACGCTTTACCTCTGCGGATGAGGTTTAATAAAGTTTAAAAGATTTTTCGTGAAAAAACCCTCCACTTTTAATATTATATTTTTTAACATGGTAAATTCTATCACCCTTACATTCGAAGATGGAGGCATTACTTTGGACGATGCAAGATATCTGACACAAAGGGATAAATTGTCAAAATTTTGAGACAGACTGCATAGAGCTCATCAATAACACTCAAAAACCTGAAGACTGATAGCCTTCTTCACCCTCACTCCGGAGTTTCGAAGGTTACTGGATCACTTCCCATATTTCTCTTTAGTTGAAATCTCGGGCGCGAAGAATGTACATGCAGATTTCTTGGCTCGAAGTGCTCGCCTTTTATTTCATGAATTAGCAATTGTAGACACTACACCTCCTAGTTGAGCTACTGTGGGAACCAAAATTCACATTGTCAATGTTCTGTGGTTCACGGATTCTCTGTGGCCAAAAAGCGACGAGATCAGTCGATGAATTCGAGAATTTAAGTTAAGATTACGAAACTAAACTGTGAAGACAATAAGATGGAAATAGTGAGTAAATTAGATACGCAAACGGACTGCTATATTGAAGTAAATAAGATTCAAACTACAAAACGAAGATGTGACAGGATGGAATCAATATGAGACAGATTGCGAAGCGAGATGCATATAACAACGATAAAGTAACAGGATTCGGATAAATAAAACGTAAGCGAAGAACAATACGAATACGAAAGTAAATCATAGATCTAAACAGAATCGTAAACGGAGAACCATATGAAAGTAAACGAAGAACAACTCATCAAACACAGTTAACGAAGAAAGTAAAGAGGGATCTTATTCGAATTCGTGGTCTGAGCGTGCGCAATTGGTGTTTTAGCCGTGGCCGCAAGATCTGTTGGCGAAGAATCCTAAAAACTACAGCGTAGACTCGTTACCTAGTTGAGACGCAGCTTGCTAACGAATACAGAGATAAAAAAAAACCCTAGTTTTTTCTAAGTGTTTTGCAATGACGAGGAGTCCCCCCTCAACCATCATCCTTGCACCCTTTATATAGATCTTCGTGAGCTTGACTTGTTTCCTTCGTGGAAATATTCCTTTTCCTTGATTCGCATATATCCTTTTTCGAGATCTTTTCTTATCTTTTTGACTTTGACTTTAATCGCGAAACCCTAACTAAACCATCATTGCAAATGGGCCGATGCTCGTCTAGAATCGTAAGTTGTCTTATCATCGGGGTTTGGGCCCTTTCGGGCCGTTTCGCGGCTAAGTTACTTTTACGATTCCTTTGGGAGAAGTCATTCTTCATATGGCTTCACAATGATAGTTTCGTGGAATGATAGGATCAATCGTACNTTTGACTTTGACTTTAATCGCGAAACCCTAACTAAACCATCATTGCAAATGGGCCGATGCTCGTCTAGAATCGTAAGTTGTCTTATCATCGGGGTTTGGGCCCTTTCGGGCCGTTTCGCGGCTAAGTTACTTTTACGATTCCTTTGGGAGAAGTCATTCTTCATATGGCTTCACAATGATAGTTTCGTGGAATGATAGGATCAATCGTACAATTTAGATTCTTCCGGTGCTCAAGTTAACCATCATCGTTTTATACGATCGATACGAAATCCTACGAAATGGATGAATCATCACGATTGTCATTACGACGGTTTGACGGGAATACCAATCGAGACAAAATGAGAGATGATCGAATGACGATTTGAAGGAGATGATGATCGGATAGGACGTGGTTTGGTTCACGAGTAACGGCCAAACGTTGTCTGAGTCTTAGCGTCAATGGATGTCAAGACTAAGCGTTGGTCTTGACGTCAATGGGCGCCAAGACAGGCCATCTGTCTTGACGCCAATTGGCGCTAAGACCATGCCTTGGTCTTGGCGCCAATTGGCGCCAAGATAGAGCCTCTGTCTTGGCACCAAGACCATGCCCCAGTCTTGGCGCTAATTGACGTCAAGACAACCCTTCCGTCTTGGCGTCAATTGGTGCCAAGACCGTTGCCCGGTCTTAGGCGTCAATCGGTGCCTAGACGTTCTTGCGAAACGATTCGGTTTTCCGATGATCACGGAGGTTTCTTATCGTTCCGAAGTTCGTACTTCGAGGTCTTTCGAGAGTTATCCGTAGATGTTTATCCAAAATGATGCGGTTATCCTATGTTCTCGGTGGTTCCGTATCGTCTCGAAGTTTGTATCTCGGGGCCTCTCGGAGTCGTCTGGAAGTTTCGGGCGTTGATTTTGATGTTGTTGTTTTTGACCTCAACATTTAGCCCCCCAGCTCGCGAGATTCGGTTGCGAGTCTCGTGGGGGATTGATATGTGTTTAGTCGGAATCTACGGCCGAAATGATTGCGGAGACGACCTTTATCGATTATTTTATTGTGAAGGAATTTCTATAAGTATTGGGCTCCTCCTCCCAATTTCACATTCATTCTTCACTTTCTTCTCATTCTTCCAAATTTTCCACTTGAGAGCTTTTGAGATAGTGAGGATGACTTCCTCATGTGAAGAAGGGAAAACCAGCGGGGCCGCGGCGGAGACCATTCTTCCTGAGGGCCTTCAGCCGCTCTTGGCCGAGTACCTCGCTTCTCAGAGCGAGATGGATCAACATGATGTCGAGGTGGTCGTGCCGTTGGTCCCTAGTTTTGTTCCTTTGCCTCTTCCCCCGACTATTCCTTACGTCGGATCAATTCAACCAGTGGGCTCATCTACGACACCCATTCCGGTTGGTGATCCCGAGCTGGAGCCGGAGTCGATGCCTCCTCCTCCGATTGCTCGAGAGACTGTTTTAGGTTTACGAGCATTGAGAGTCACCCCAGTAGTTCCTCCGGAGAAATGCAAAAGGGGTTCTTGTCAGGTTGCGGCGCCGAGCAAGAAGAATCGTACCGGAGTAGCTGAGGTTGGACCCTCCTCCCTTGGAGCCCGACCTCTAGGAGCGACGTCGCAGCATCGCGCTAAGGTTAGTTTCTGGAACTTTTTCCTCATTACGTTAAACTCCTTTTTAACCTCTTCTTTCGCACAGTTTATCTCGTTAATTGACGAGATGCTTAGTGACTGCAGATCGGAGGCCGAGAGCCTTCGGAGGGAGCTCGCGAAGTCACGGGGGAAGCTTCAGGAGCTCGAAGGGAAGGCGGAGGCCGTCGAAGGCGCTCGCTCTATATAATTGTCTCAAACGGAGACTCGGGTAGCCGAGCTCGAGAGAGACCTCGGCAAGACAGCGAGCAAGGTACTCAAGGAGAAGTAGGCGCGGAAGGCTAAGTCCTGGGAACTGCATCGCCTGTAGCGGGACATGGAGAAGTCGCTGAGCCGAAAGGTTGCGGTGGTCGTGGAAGAGTCGAGGATCGCTGCGCATGTTGACGTTCAGGCTCGATTTTCCAGGGTCGCGAGCTTCCTTGACTTGCTGTTGGTTGTTCACGACAGGGATCTAGCTCGGGTCGTTATCGAAGGAGCAACAAGCGAGACCGCGACGTTTCTGAACAGAGATTTTATGTTCCGGGAGGCCGAGGAGGCCAAGATCGCTTCTCTTAGAGCGGAGCTGGAGACAACCGAGGGAGATTTTGGCTCTATCTTGGCTGCTCTGCAATCCGAGTGCATCCTTTCGCCGCTCCCTAATGGCCCCGTGATGCAAGCTCCCGGAGGTGAGGAAGCTCGTGATGACGCGGAGAAGAGAGAAGACGGTGCGGCTCCGAGTTCGGGAGATATCGAGGGTGAGGAGGCGGTCCTACCCGGAAATGAAGACGAGTGAGGTTGTAGTCCCATCTTGGGACATTTTATATTACCGTTTAGCTGGCCTTATAAGGCCTTTGTTTGTTTTTTTTTTGTTTGGGAACCGGCCGTGTGTGGCCGTAGGTCTCCTGCCGCTTAACGGCCTTAGAATTAATGATAATAGATGTTTTTGGAAAAGAAAGAGTAGTTTACGAGTTCTTTGACTCGATTGGTCGTAGAGGGAAAATGCGAGTTGTCATCTCATGTTTAACTCTTTTTGATGATCATTCAATGCGTTACTCGTTTCAGGTCGTTTGGAAAATTCTGCGAAATTTCCTGAGGTGTTGCGATATGAATGAAGAGACATGGTTTAAGATTCTCGTATCAATTAGATATCATGCCTAGAGATGTTAGAGACCACATTGCTGGGTTTAGGGCAAGACCTAGGTTTACTCTCAGTTTTAGGGGGTGCGGTGACTAATCCTGATTTACGTATCCCATTTTGNGTGTTGCGATATGAATGAAGAGACATGGTTTAAGATTCTCGTATCAATTAGATATCATGCCTAGAGATGTTAGAGACCACATTGCTGGGTTTAGGGCAAGACCTAGGTTTACTCTCAGTTTTAGGGGGTGCGGTGACTAATCCTGATTTACGTATCCCATTTTGATTTCATCCTGACTCCGTACCTATTTAGAGTCCGCGATATGTTCTCGGCTTATACGACTCATCTGGTCGGAATCGAGCATCTCTCCAGAGACAATTTTTAAGTCGTCTGGAAGTGGTGACCAAAATCTCGAATTTCTTTTTTAGCGCGCTATTATCCTAGTCGGATGTTCGAGAGCTATCTCTATGAGATGGCTTAGTCTGTTTAGGACGTTGGGAGCTTGTTGTGATTAGTAACAAACTTGGCGGTAGATATTTCGTTTTGCGAAGCACACGTGTGTTTTTAGAAAAGTTTTAGTGCGTGTGATTATTTGGTCTTCCCTGACGATGATTTTGTCGGGGAAGGAGTTTCATCGAAAAACAGTTTCTCGGGCATTAGCGACGTCTCTTGATGCCTAAGGTTTATTTTTCTTTCGTATGCCGCTTTTCGAGTTTGAAATTCTTGTGGGCTTGGAGAGTTTAATCGTTATCTAGGCATTTTAGTCGAGCCTAGGTTATCGGCGTGGCCGAAAATTTGTTTGCGCGATTGTGGCAAGTTGTGTTAGAATGAGATTCCTTGGAACCGTGTTGCGTTGATTTTGCTTTTTGAAAGATGTGGGAGTATAAAAGTACACGTACACCCACTCTACCTCTCTTTTTCAAGGAAGGGGACAGCTGAAATCGTCTTGCGACGATTTGCCTACGTACCCCTTTCGGGGATCAAGCCGTCTCGTAGTTCAGTGTGTTTGCGATATCGTTATTTAGTAATAGTACTTCTTGAGATGCATCGCGTTCCATGTTCTTGGAATTGTGACGTGCTACATTGTGGCAAGTTCGTACGCACCTGATCGGACAACTTTCGTAACTTTGTACGGTCCTTCCTAGTTCGCCCCGAGTTTCCCTGCTTTTTGTTCGACAGTGTTCTGGAAAACTTTGCGTAACACTAGGTCGCCTTCCTTGAACCTATTGTTGCGTATGTTTGAGTTATAGTACTTTTCTTCCGCTTGTTGGTAGTTTTGGATTCGTACGAGGGCCTGGTCTTGGCGCTCTTTAATAAGGTCGAGTTCGTCGAGCAACATTGAGTTGTTAATGTCTTCTCGTTCTGGGAGCAGCATTCTGCGTACTCCGGGGAATTCGACTTCCGCCGGGATAACGCATTTTGTCCCGTATACGAGAGCGAAGGGAGTTTCTCCCGTTGCTCGCCTGGGGGAATTATCCGGTGGGACCAGAGGACTCCTTCGAGTTCCTCCTCCCATCGACCCTTTTTAGTGTCCAAGCGCTTTTTGAGTCCGTCCAGGATAGTCTTGTTGATGGTTTCGGCCTGGCCATTACCTTGTGGGTACCTAGGGGTAGACTTTGTCAACTGTATCTTCCATTTTTCGCAAAATGCCTCGAATCTTGTCGAAATAAACTTGGACCCGTTGTCTGTTACGATTTCGTATCGTACACCGTGCCTCCATAAGATGTTCCTCCATATGAAACTTTCGACTTGGGCGTCTTTGATGCTCGCGTACGAGTCGGCCTTGATCCACTTTGAGAAGAACTCGGTTAAGACTAGCAGGAAGCGTTTCTGCTTTTATCTGTGCATAGGGCCGACGATATCCATTGACCATCGTATGAATGGATATGGGGCCGAAATGGAAGAGAGGAGCTCCGCGGGCTGGTGGATCGTGGGCGCGTGGCTTTGGCATTTTTCGCATTTACGTGCGAATTTCTCGCAATCTTTTACCATCGTCGGCCAGAGGTACCCATGGCGTTTGATTTTGATTGTGAGTGATCTTTCTCCAGCGTGATTTCCGCAGGACCCTGAATGGACATCTTCCATGATTTTTCGTGACTCGTCGCCCTCTACGCATGTCATTAGTGGCCCGGAGAATCTCCACTTGAAGATTTTCCCGTTTACTAACACGTATCGGGCGGCTTGAATCTTGATTTTTCAGGCTGCCCATTTTTCCGGAGGGAGGGTTCCTTCAGCAATGTATGCCCGGATTGTTTCCAACCACGGTTTGTCGCAGCCAAATTCGGACTGTCCTGAGTCTTTCTCGGGCGGAGCGTCGGAGGACCGATACTTGGGTGTTCTATGAATTCTACGGGAATCAGCCGGATAAGACTGGGGTCCGAACTTGAAGCCAGGGCTGCAAGTGCGTCGCCCTACGTATTCTCTGAACGAGGAATTCGCGTGAGGGCGAACTGGTCGAAGCTATCGGCGACATTTTGGAAAAGCTTTAAGTACGATTCCATTCTATCGTCTCTGGCTTCATACTCGCCGCTGAACTGATTCGCTATGAGCAAGGAATCGCAATATGCTTGAATGTTGCGTATTTTCAGTCCATGAGCGAGTCGTAACCCGGCAATCAGGGCCTCGTATTNCGCTAGTGATTTGTCGCCCTTTTCGTGGAAAGTTCGGCCACGAAATCAGCAAGTACCTGGGACTTTGCAGCGGTCTTTGTTCGGTACTCGATGTCATACTCA
>OVAN01004049.1:0-27005 GCA_900406275.1 Anastatica hierochuntica
AGATGCGATCTTGGATGTTGATTTCGAGATGGCCGTTTTTGACACCAACAAACTTCCCCATCAATAAAATTGCTTCGAGATCCACCTTTCGATACACCATAAGAACCCAAACACTATCGTCGACCATAACGGAGATTCATCCACCGAGGACGACGGCGAGGAAGGCTGGATCTGAAAACTCAGAGGAGCACCTTCTTTGTCGCCATTGCAACTCTCGAAATCAAAATTCTCTTTTAGTTATATGTTTATGATTTGCAATGACAAATTGTGTACTGTTTATTATTTCTCTTCAAAGCTTCTGCAATCGATGTGGGACAAAACCTTACACCAATTTAAATCTTCTGCAAGTCTCATTTATTTAAAATTACTAAAAAAATAAAATATTCATTTATTGTTTAGATTATATGTATAAAATTATTAAATATTTTAACCAATTTATATCGTAATTAATGCCACTATTAATTACGAAATTTTAGAGTTTTTTCATTGGCTAATAACTCTCTCAAAATCCTCTCTAGTTGACAACTCAACTTTCGGAATTCAAAATTTTCTCTCTCTGTCTCCTCAATTAATATATAGAGATAGATGTACGTATTATTTGGTATCAATAGCTAATTTTTGTTTTTATATATCAACTTTTTTATGTAATTTAAAGTTTATAATATTTAGTTAATGAGGGTTATAGACATATTTATAAGATATATGAATACAACATGTGAAAACTACCAAAATCAACCAACGAAATTACAAGTGTAAACATTTCAAACAAACAGATTGCTACGCCTAAACTGTTCCATCGCACTGCCTCAGTTGTAGGTAGAAGGCCACAACCTTTTATCCTTACTATTGTCTATCACCACAGATTTTTAACTTCGTTAATTCTGAAAATGGTTTAAATCTCAATCAGGTATAGGAAGATTAGGTTTCTTTCTGGTGTCTTATCCATATGAAGAAGGATGACATCTTAACCCGCTGTAAAAAGATTATATCACATTCAGACTTCATGTGCGCGTGAAAAAGAATGGCATCTTAACAGAATGTAGAAAGATTAGATCACGTTCGGGCTCCTCGTCTGTAGTCAAAGCTGACATTTGCAGAGCATATAGTTTCCTAACATACTTAGGACCCTAAATCTAGATGGTTTAGGAAGTCGTTTTTTGAAGCTATATTTACTACAACGAAAAAAGTGTATAGTGTATGCACTAATAATATGTCACAAAAATAGATGACATTAGTTAGAATTACTTATTAACAAATGATATTAAGTATGTGATTTTACATCAACTAAAAAAATTGTTGTTATTGTTAAAATCATTCGTATCACTTCAAATAAAATTGATTAAAATTGAATAAAATTGTATCACTTAAATAAAATCAACACAAAATATATTGATCTGCATCACTTAAAAAAGAGTGATGCAAGGTATAAATTTATATCATTTAAAAACCGATCATAGTAGATTTTAAATTAACTGTATCAAAGATCATATTTACTTCCATGGTTAAGATTGATGTAGTTATTACTTGTTTTTCATTAATTGAATAAAAACTGTGTTAATTTATTTTATTTTTCAGCTAAAATATTTGACACTAATGATACTTAATTTTCAAAATGAGTATTTTAATTTCCGTGAAGCTTCATTAAATAATTATTAATTGATATAAATATATAATTAATATCATTTATATACATATATATATATAGTCAATATTGTATTAGGTTATGTTTGATGCTACTCAATAGTCAATATATATTGATTTAAAAATTTGTAAGATCATCTAAGAAAATACCGCTATATATATTGGTTATATATAGTTATCTAAAATTATGTTGAGTTAGTCGGACAAAAAAATAGGGTTGAAATAGTTTGTTAGTCAATTTACACTTTTATGGTTAGAAAATACAACATTTTCTTAAATCTAAAATGCATAACCTAAAAAATCTTGCTGTTAAAAAGATTATCTCTAAAAGAATCTTAACTATAATTTTCGTTAGAAAAAAACAGATTAATACATGTGCTATTAATTTTGTTTTTTCAACATCAATATCTTTCCTATTTTTTTTCCAAATAGTGAACTTTATTAACTTTAAACAAACCAGGATTAGAAAGCCTACAGAGATGTAAACGCCGTTCGAGAGTCAGAAGCTGGTGGGTTTACAAATACCCCCGGAGCCAAAAGCCGGTTGACAAACACCGGAAGTTACACTTGACAACAAATAACAACAGAAGTTTAAAAGCATCCTACGAAACGAATTTGGAATTTAAACATAATAACCCTCTAAGAGACGAAGCAATCAAACCGGAAATAGAATTTAGCGATCACACCGTCGAAATTATTAGAGGTGAAAGATAAAGCTCTTTCTATTGCTCCGTCGAGAAGAAGCCACGAGCAAATGCCACTCATTATAATGCTTCGGCGAGACGAAGCCACGAGATGACGGCACCCTCCTTTACTCGAGTAGACAAGGAAGAGGAGATGTTGGCCATCGACTACCCAAACGACAATATGTGAGACTCATCCCCTTGTAAAGAAACAGGATACAACCGTTGTTTCACTCCATGGGAAGCGCAACATCGCTCGCCCGATGCTTCACCAACAGAATCTCAAGCAAACAAACCGAGGTACCGTGAGAGGAGAACATCACAGCAACAGACCATGACTAAATCTGGGTCTAAACCGCTAACTCTGAACTGGCAGGAAGATCACCAAACCAAGCCACAGCCAATGAAGCAAACCGAAAACCCGATCTGACAGACTCCACAACCAGAAGCACCAGCACCAAAACTAACCAAACCACACGAGGGAGCTTTAGAAACTACCTGCTAAAGCATAAGAGCAAAAAGAAGGAAGAAGAGTCGTAGATCTGAAGAAAGAAAAAACGCCTACGGCCAAGCTTCAAGTCCTTATAAGCCGACTTCCCTGCACCCTGCGTGACTCCACCTCGCCGAGATTCAAAAAGCACGACGACTCACCCAGATTGAACCGATCTAGATTTTACAACCGTGAAATCAGAATCACGAGCATGTCAGAAGAAGAAAACCGGAGGGAAACAGGAAAGCAAATAGAAAACGAGAGGGAAGGAGGAGGAAGAGCCCTCCGGCGCTGTCACCCAACGACGGCTGGAGGCAGAACGGCGATCTGCTTTTTGTTCGAGAAACGAGAGAGACGTATAGTGAACGACAATATTTTTTTAGTTCAATATCTCTCCTATTTATTAAAATTAAGGAATTAGCTTTTTTTTTTTCTTAAATCCACTATCCTTCTTTCATGCCACTCTTTCTTGCTATATTCTTTTTATGAAAAAATATTTTTATTTCTCAAGATTATATGGAAGATTCTCTTTTGTTTTTGTAATAATCTCTAACAATTTTTCAAGTGTTTCAAATGCATTCTCTTTCTATCATAGTACCTTTCAAATTTTTTTCTTTGTAACTTGGGATTCCATACCCAAAAAATAAAAAACGTGAAGATGTATGAAATTCCAAAATTACTTTGCGGCAGATCAATGAGTGCATTTGGGAAAATTAAAAAGAAAGTAAAGGTACTCTATCATTCTATGAAATATACCTTTGTATATGGTTATTCTAATTAACTCATATATAATCTCACAAATTTTTCCTAGAGAATAACCATATTATTTTTATATATCTAACAGAAAGAAAAATGTCTTCAAGGCGATGATGATTCTAGATAATTGAGGAAAAAAGCAAAGAAGCTAAAGTAACAAAGATGAAGATACGATTTCCGCAAGACAAGTGAAAGGAAGAAACACAAAATCTCTAATACAACTTGTAACAATGAATCCTCTACCTTTTAATTGAGAAGTAGTTTAAGTAATTATTGTTTACTTGTCAAGTTCTTATACATTTCTATTTAATTGTTATATTTGTATTGGCTACTAATTTCTAAATGATTGACCTTTTATTAATTTCTTAGATTTAGAATTTGAAATTAGTATAAATTTTATACTTGCTTCTTACGTGTTATTAAAATTCACCAGCTCAAATTTATGTATAGAAAAAACTCAAGTTCTGGAATTTGAAATCTCCTATATGTTACTTGAGAAGTGGCTCAAGTGAATTATGTTTATATATGTTATCTTCTTTGAGTTTTAACATTAAATAGTTATAATTCATTGGTCATAATTTTCTAATATTTTTAACCAAACCAATCTCATCAAAAAGAAATTCTTCTACAAGAATAATGTTTTACATTTTAAGAGAATTAATTTATTAACTTAAGCACCAAAATACCATAGTTTTCTCTCATTCAAAAAAATGCGTATTAACAAATATCACCAAAACGAAAATCTCTAGATTATTCACAAAATCAGCTAAGCTATATGTTTTTTCAAAAAAAAAACTGATTAACTCAACTACAATGGTAAACTAATATGTTTTTTCTTATCTAAACCTAAAAACATAATACCCAAATAATTTATCACCTAAAATAAGAAACAGTAACAAATTAAATTGATGACAAGAATTATTAACATCTTTACGTCGATTTTATACTCGAAAAATTTGATAATATCTAAATAAATAATTTATAGCATATAAAAAATATCAAAAGATTTGAATTTTATTATTAGTAAGTAAAAATATATTTCATTATCAAAGTACAAAAACAATTTATATTATATAAATATATTTCATATTTTTCCCCGCACAAGGTGTGGGAGGTCAACTAGTTAAATGGTAAATATGGAAAAAATTTAAACATGAAATTTCAATAATATATAAATTAATTCTTAAATATTTTTAAAACAGAAAAAACTACTTTTGCGATTATTATTGTTACATCAACTAGAAAAATTGATAAAAACGATTTGAATCACTATTCAAAAATGACATAAATATCAACGTCAATTATGTTGATTGATGCAAATTTTCACTTCATTTTTTTGCAACTACACATATTAACATCATTTAAAATAGATTATGAAACTACTTGCATCAATCGCAAATTGGTCAAAAGAAATTAGAGTTATCACTTCCAAAGTCACTTATAAAAATGATGCAAATTCATTTGTGTCATTCAAAAAATGATGTAAACATATATTATAAACGATACAACACAGATGATTTGTTGTAAATGGATGTTAGGCTTTGTAATTTATTCATTCACACAATAAAAAAAAATGCTAACATGGGTGTTACCTCAATTTTGTTTTTCTCTCTATGTTTTTAAGCTTTCTTCTAGGTTAAACTTGCTCTTATCATAACAAGTGATATCAGAGTTTTAGGTTACTAAAAACCCTAGCGGCTGACTAGAGGAAGAAGTTCCATCAAGTTCGATGTTCCAAAATTCGACGGGAATGGAAATTTTGGTCTCAAGCAATGACGAGTTAAGGACTTGCTCATGTACCAAGGTATGAAGAAATATTTGTTCGAGACGAAACTAGATCAGGTCAAAGAGGATGATTGGGAGGAGATGCAGGATCAACCTTTTGCAACAATTCGACTATGTCGGTAGGACGACATAAAACATCAGATAATGGAGACCATAACTTGCAAACAGATGTGAGATAAGTTAGAGAAGATTTATATGTCGAGAACCTTGTCGTGCAAGTTGTTGCTTGAGTAGAGGTTGTACGGGTTGAAGGTGTCTGAAAGTGGGTATATGGGTACCTGGCGCGTGTGAATGTGAAGATTGAGGATGAAGATCAAGCCATGGTCTTTTGTGTTTTATGCCATCTAAATGTGAGACTTTGTTGATAGCTTTAACGATGGAAAAATATATCATAAAGCTAGAGACCATGACTGCTTCCTTGATGAATCATCACGAAAAAAGAAAAAAATACTGAGATAAATGATAAGTGTTAGGAAGATGGTCTGTACGTGAATTACAACCAAGACATACGAAGGCCGAGAGAGAAACAACATAATATTTTTAGCATGAAGAGATCAAAGTCAAAGAACGAGAACAAATATAAGATAATCTACTTCCGATGTGGGAAACCTAGCCATTACAAATATAAGATGGTTCGAGTTCTGCAAATGTGGTTCAAAAGAGCGAGGATTAAAAAGAATTTAGAGGATTCTGACATGCTTTTTGTTACATATGGGAATCACTCGGATTCTTGGATCCTTGATTCAGGTGCTTCATTACATAGGACGCCTAACAAAGATTGGTTTGATACATATAAGGTTGGAAACATGGGCTCTGTTTGCTTGACAAACGACAAGGTGTGTAATTTCATGGGTATTAAATAGGTTAAGCTCAGAATGTATGAAGGAATCATTAGTTTGAACAATATAAGGCATATCCTAGCAATAAAGAAGAATTTGATCTCCTTAGGAACATTTCAGAGAAATGGCTACAAATTCAAGTCTAATAAAGAAGACGTTTTGAAAGTGTGTAAAGGAGTTATGGTAATGATGAAGGGTCGATTGACAGTTTGTAGTGTTAACAAATTGATACAAAACGTGGTTGTAGGTGGATCCTTAGTCGCATTATCTAAATCAGAGTGCACAACCTTATGACATATGCGTATGGGTCATATTACTAAGCATGGGTTAAGCAAGCTCCATAAGAAGAGTCTTTTGGATGGGCTAAGGAGTTTCAAAATGGGGAAATAGTTCAAGGTATGTTTCAAAACAGGGCAACACACAACAAAGGGTATTTTAGACTATGTTCATTCAGATGTGTGGGGACCAACTAAAGAACAGTCATTGGGAGGCTCAAGGTACTTCTTTTATTTATCGATGACTTCTCCAGGAAGGTTTGGTTGATTTCTTCAGGCAAAAATCTTAGGTGTTTGCAAGATTCAAGATATGGAAAGCTGAAGCAGAAAACTAAACATGGAGAAATGTGAAGTACTTGAGATTAAATAATGGCACAAAGTATACAGATGGAGAGTTTCAGAAGTTCCACGAGGAACATTGTATTCAGAGGCTCTTTAGAATGTGGAAAACAATATAAGAAAAGCAGGGTCTATGAAAGAATTAACTGTTTGGTTGCTGAAAAGACGAGGTGTTTGAAGTTGAAGGCAAGGCTTCCTAAGCAGTTCTGGGGAGAGGCAGTAAACATGGTGGTCTATCTCATCAATAGGTCACCGAGGAGTCCTTATAGGGTAAGGTAACAGAAGAAATTTAAACTAGGGCAGATATCAATCTATCTAACTTGAAGTGTTTGGATGGCCAACTTATATGCGAGTTAAAGTGACGAGAGGTCAAAACTTGATTCGAAATCCAAGAAGTGCATCTTTTTGGGTTTTGAGAAAGATGTGAATGCTTCAGGTTGTAAGATCCTAAGAATAAAAAAAGGATGCCTAGTCGAGATGTGGTCTGTGACGAGGATTATATGGTGTAGTAGGTGAGAACAGACCGAGTGAATGTGACCATTGAGACTGATTGGATTTTGAGGTAGCTTAGGAGGGGTCTAAATAAGGTATATCAACAACTGTTAGTGGTGAGCTTTCTACACAGAAGGGCAGAGTAGGGGACAACAACAAGAAGATGAGAGTATGACAGCTCGTAGACCTAAGCATGTGATTATACCTCCAGTTAGATTTGGGTTTGAAGACATGGTTAATTATTCTCTTGTGGTTAACACGAATGATCCATCTAGCTTTCAGAAAGCTTTGAATAGCTTGGAGAGAGAATAATGGATAGGATCTATGATAGAGGAGACAATGAGTCTGGACAAGAATCGGACTTGGGATCTCACTCTTTTACTAGAAGGCAAGAAGACTATAGATTGCAAGTGGGTTTTCAAGAAGAAATCTGGAATGCTTGAGAAGGAAGCTCTAAAGTTCAAGGCAAGATTAGTAGCAACTAGAAGGGATATATTTGGAGCAACTAGAAGGGTTTGTTAAACTAGGAGAGGAAAGCTTATGTGTAGATTGAGGAAGTCTTTATACGATTTAAAGCATGCTCTTACGCACTGGTACAAAAGGTTTGATTCCTACATTTTGAAGATCGTCTATCAGAGGTATGAGTATGATTGTTGCATTTATGTGAAGCTCCTTGATAGTTCTCTTACATTTATGCTGCTTTATGTTGATATGCTCATTGTTGTGAGCAATATGGAAGATATTGTGGAGTTAAAAGAATTGTTGAGCGAATAGTTTGAGATGAAGGATCATGGTGCTGAAAAGAAAATCCTTGGTATGGAGATTCGCAGAGATATCGTCTCTAAGAGATTAAATCTTTATCAGAAGAGCTACATGAACAAGGTGTTAGAAAGGTTTCACGTGGCTGATACAAAACGAGTTTCTACATCGTTAGCGATTCACATCAGACTCTAAGCATCTTAGAGTCCTAAGTCTTATGAAGAGGTTATAGATATTGTACGAATTCCTTATACTAGCGCAATTAGATGCCTTATATATGTTATGGGGTACCTTAGACCGAATCTGACACAAACAGGTAGACAAGTAAGGATGTATATATCTAATCATAGGAGAGAACATTGAAATGTTGTAAAATGGATTCTCACATAACTGAGAGGAACATTTAACTTTGGGCTTATGTTTGGAGGTCAAGATTGTGGTTCAGTTGTGGGATATGTTGATTCAGATTATGCAGGTGACTTAGACAATAGGAGGTCAACTACATGGTACGTCTTTACCCTTGCAGGAGATCCTATATGTTAGAGGTATGTGGTACAATCTGTTATTGCAATGCCAATTGCAGAAGCTGAGTACATGGCGATGGGAGAGGCAGCTAAATAAGCAGTCTGAATTTAGAGATTGATTTCAGAATTGGTCGTTGATCAAGGTGGAGTCCAGCTACACAGTGACAGCCTTAGTGCATTATGTCTGACTAAGAATCAGGTTTATCATTCTATAAGATGAAGCACATAGCAGTGAAGTTTCAAAAGATCAGAGAGCTACTAGCTTCGGGTGAAGTCCTATTGGAGAAGGTGCATACGTCAGAGAATGTAGCTGACATGTTAACCAAACCTGTCACATCAGAAAAATTAAACCATTGCTTGGATTTGCTTCATGTGGTCCATTGTTAAAAGCAAAAGAAGGTTCCCCGCATAAATTTGATGGGATTATGACTCTTGAAGAGATTATTCCTCAAGATGGAGTTTGTTGATTCTGAAGATGACTCAAATCTCAATCGGGTATTGGAAGGTTACTTTTCTTCCGGGTGTCTCATCCGGGTGAAGAAGGATGGCATCGTAACCGGGTGTAGGAAGATAAGATCACGTCTAGACTCTACATCCGGGTGAAGAAGAATGTAATCTTAATCGGGTGTTGGAAGATTAGGTCACATCCGGGCTTCCGAATCAAGGTTGACATTTGCGCAGGGGGGTGGGGGGAGTAAGATTCCCTAATGGGCTTAGGAGGTTTAGGTAGTCAATTTTTGTGGCTATATATATGGATGTTAGGCGTTGTAATTTATTCATTCATACAATCAGTAAAGAAAATCTTAACACAGTTGTTTACCTTATTCTCATTTTTCTCTATACTTTTTAAAGTTTTTTTTCTAGGTTAAGCCTGTTAAATCAAGAGATGCATGAAGGAAAAAGTTAAAGAAAAAAAAGAAAAATAAAGGTTTAGATCATTAGGACGTATGCGAGAAAAGGAATAACAAAAAAGGAAGTGGGTAATTATTAAAGAGGAGTTGAACGTAAAGACATAGGTGAAAAAACCGTTCAAGCCAAAACAAAGAGAAAAAATATAAAGGGTTTAAGGTTTTTAGCTCTTGTGTGATGAGTGTTAGAGATTAGATTAGAGTTAATCTGGGCGTTTTAGGAATTGAGTGGTGTCGAATTAAGCGGTGTCTTAGTGTCGAGTAATCCCATTTCGGCAAATTTTGTAGTAAGATTATCTAACAAATTCTAATAAAGATTTGGAGGATGTAGGCACGTAGCTGAACATCGCGTAATTTGAGTGTGTGTATATTTTCATTCTTTCAATTGGTATCAAAGTAGGTCAACTAGCTTAAGAAAAATTTCTCAAATACGGGCCAGATCCTAACGAGAATATGTCACAAACTGATGTTGCTCCAAAAGACGGTGAGAGTTCTAAAACCGAATGATAAATGGTCTAGTCTGCTAAATAAAAGTATATGTTAACGCAAAAGCTATGGATGCACTATTTAACTTCGTGGAAGATAATTAGTTCAATTTGATACAAAGTTGTGTATCAGTCAAAGAAGCATGGGATATATTGGAGAATGCCTTTAAAGGAAGTTCTATTGTCAAGAGGACAAGGGTGCACTTACTTGCGTCGAAGTTTGAAAATATTTACATGGGTAACAGAGTTTCATGCCAAGCTTAGTACTATCGCAAACGAGGCACAAGTTGTAGGTAAAATTATAAAGATGCAAAATTGGTGAAGAATCTCCTGCGATATTTGTCTGCCAAGTTTTCAGCACAAAAACAGTGATAAATATGGCGATGAACACTGATGTATTAAAGTTTGGTGAAGCAGTAGGGATGCTACATGCTGAGGAGATAAAGATGGAATCTAAGATGTTGAGACATGTAAAAAGATTCCATGTCTACATCCGAAGAGAAGAAGGACAATATCAAGAAACTTGACAAAATTATTTCCTTGATCCAGAACACCAAGACGATATGGTTGTTCTATTCAAAGCGTTCACAAAAAATATATTAAAAAGGGAAGAATGTCAAAAAGGCTATAGAGTTGATTGCTACAAATGTCATGGTATTGGTCACATCAAATCAGTTTTTCCATCATTCAAGAAAAAAGATATCAAGTGTAACAGATGCAACAATTTTTGTCATACAAAAGCAAATTGTGTTAAAAAACCAAGAAAGAAGAAAAATTTGATTAGAAGCTTAAGGAGTACAAAATCAGGCAGAGATGATGATGATCTTAATTTCCTGGCCTTGCATGGTGTTACTGAGTCCGAGAAACAAAGCAAAAAACATAGATCTATGCACGTTTGTGTGACACATGAAGACAATGCTGCTATGAATAGTAATTTTGAAATTGACAACGAGTTGGATCAAGCCGGTACAAGAAGCTTTATGAGAGTTGGGTTAAATTAAGTTATGTTAACCTTTAGCTGATTAGAGATAAGAGGATGCTTGAAGCTAAAGTGAACATGATGGAGTTAGAGAAACATCAAGAGAATATCCCAAGTAATTTATCATCTTATGAGAGACATAAATTAGGAAAAGAAAAGATTGAGTTGCACAATGCTCTCATGTCAGAACAAGAGAAGAACAAGGAGCTCGGATGTGAGTTGGATGATACTTGAAGAAGGATTCTTAAGCTAAACAAAGGAAGCTCATCACAAGCGGATAATCATATATAAGAAAAAAGAAATCTGAAACTCAAGAAGCATGAATCAAAGAATAAGTTGCAGCGTGTGTGTTCTATGATTCGTTCAAGAAAAACGTCACATTCTTGGACTTGATGGAAACGTGGTGATTTTATCGCAAGAGAATGAATTGTTGTGTGTTCAAGAATCGAGTACACAAATTCTGGAGAGGAGACAATGTTTTACGGAAACAGGGAAGTTTGGCAAATTCTGGATAGCTAAACGTGATTTATATGGAAGAGTTACCCAAGATGTCGAGATTTCATATCGTTATCACTATACTCATGTTATGAGACTCGTGACACAAGATAAAGTTGTGTCACATAATCAGAAGATCATGTAGTGTTTTTATCCGAGTGTGCACTCAAGCAGAGGAGTTAATTTTTATGCAAAGATGTAAGGTAACATCTTGGTGATTTTAAGTTGACACACTCAAATAAAAAGGGAGAAATTGTTAAATCAAGACGCGCATGAAAAAAGAAAAACAAAGAAAACTGGGAAAAAAAAGATTTGGAACATTTGGACGTATAAGAGAAAATGAATAAAGAAAAAGGGTGGATAATTATTAAAGAGGAGTTGAATGTAAAGACGTAGGTTTAAAAACCGTTCAAGCCAAAACAGAGAGAAAGATAAGAAACGGTTTTAGGTTTTTAGCTCTTATAAAGAGTGTGGGGGAGATTAGATCAATGTTGATCTGAGTGTTTTAGGAATTGAATGTTGTCGAATTAAGGGGTGTCTTAGTGTCGAGTAATACCATTTAGGCAAAGTTTGTTGTAAGATTGTCTAAACAATTCTAATAAAGGTTTTTAGGATGTAGGCACGTTGTTCAACATCGCGTAATTTGCGTATGTATATTCTCGTTCTTTCAAAACTCGCTCTTATCATAACAACTTGTTCGCCCCAACAACATCAGTCGCATATACTTTTACAATTACACTGCTCCAAATCAGAAAAACGTATTCCACCCATCTACCGTTATCATCCAAGGACATATGCTCGCAGAGGATGATTATTTAGTTCTTTCACCTCCCCAAATTCCAGTAAGTACGTACCAAGCCTCAACTATTGTGAATATTTTCTTTTATGAGCATAACATTCTGTTTTTGTGGATATGATTGATGACTGGAGGGAGACTGATTAAACCAACACAAAATGACCAGGATTTAGAATAGACAATGGTGCAAAGAATAGGTAACAAACTGTTCAATAAAGAAAAAGATTTGGAATATTTGGATGCATGGGAAAAAATGAATAAACAAAAAGAAAGTGGATAATTATTAAAGAGGAGTTGAATGTAAAGACGTAGGTTTAAAAACCATTCAAGCTAAAATAGAGAGAAAGATTAAAAAGGGTTTAAGGTTTTAAGGTTTTTAGCTCTTGTGAAGAGTGTGGGGAGATTAGATCAGTGTTGATCTGAGGGTTTTATGAATTGAATGGTGTCGAATTAAGGGGTGTCTTAGTGTCGAGTAATACCATTTAGGCAAAGTTTGTTGTAAAATTTTCTAAACAATTCTAATAAAGGTTTTGAGGACGTAGGAACATTTTTGAACATCGCGTAATTTGCGAGTGTATATTCTCGTTCTTTCAAAACTCGCTCTTATCATAACAACTTGTTCACCCAACAACATCATTAGCATATACGTCTACAATTACACTGCTCCAAAGCAGAAACAAACTATTCCATCCATCTATCGTTATCATCCAAGGACATTTGCTGTAAGATTGTCTAAACAATTCTAATAAAGGTTTTTAGGATGTAGGCACGTTGTTCAACATCGCGTAATTTGCGTATGTATATTCTCGTTCTTTCAAAACTCGCTCTTATCATAACAACTTGTTCGCCCCAACAACATCAGTCGCATATACTTTTACAATTACACTGCTCCAAATCAGAAAAACGTATTCCACCCATCTACCGTTATCATCCAAGGACATATGCTCGTAGAGGATGATGTTTTAGTTCTTTCACCTCCCCAAATTCCAGTAAGTACGTACCAAGCCTCAACTATTGTTAATATTTTCTTTTATGAGCATAACATTCTGTTTTTGTGGATATGATTGATGACTGGAGGAAGACTGATTAAACCAGCACAAAGTGACCAGGATTTAGAATAGACAATGCTACAAAGAATAGGTAATAAACTGTTCAATAAAGAAAAAGATTTGGAATATTTGGATGCATGGGAAAAATGAATAAACAAAAAGAAAGTGGATAATTATTAAAGAGGAGTTGAATGTAAAGACGTAGGTTTAAAAACCATTCAAGCTAAAATAGAGAGAAAGATTAGAAAGGGCTTAAGGTTTTTAGCTCTTGTGAAGAGTGTGGGGAGATTAGATCAGTGTAGATCTGAGTGTTTTAGGAATTGAATGGTGTCGAATTAAGAGGAGCCTTAGTGTCGAGCAAATACCATTTAGGCAAAGTTTGTTGTAAAATTTTCTAAACAATTATAATAAAGGTTTTGAGGACGTAGGGACATTGTTGAACCTCGCGTAATTTGCGTGTGTATATTCTCGTTCTTTCAAAACTCGTTCTTATCATAACAAATTTTTCTCCCAACAACATCATTAACATATACTTCTACAATTACATTGCTCCAAATCAGAAACAAACTATTCCACCCATCTACCGTTATCATCCAAGGACATTTGCTCGCAGAGGATGATTGTATAGTTCTTTCACCTCCCCACATTCTAGTAAGTACGTACCAAGCTGCAACTATTAAGAATATTTTTCTCTTCCGGGTAAAACATTATGTTTTTGTGGATATGATTGACGACTGGAGGGAGATTGATTAAACCAACATATAATAACCAAGATTTAAAATAGAGAACAGTGTGAAGAATAGGCAACAAAGGCCGTTCACAATGATCATCAACCTTCCTAGTTTGTAGTTATTTCTTATTAAGTAAGCTTAACTTTGTACTAAACTTCAAAAATATACGTTGCTCTGTCCACTTTCTTCATAATTGTATACTTCCTTTTAAATTTAATGCATTAAAGTTTAGAAAAAAAGAAAAACAAGAATACAACCTTCTAATTTTTATTTTTTTAAAAACAAGAGTACCTTACAAATGTTTCTATAATACCCACTTCTTCGACCCGCTAAGCTAACCATAGCCCACCAAAAAAGCCCTAAAGCTCTAAATAATCCCCACCCTAAACATAAAGCCTTAGTCCCTTAAGAGTTTCAGAGAGAGAGAGAGATAGATAGATAGAGAGAGAGAGAGACAGAGAGAGAGAGAGAGAGAGAGAGAGATGAACGATTCCAGAAGCTTGAAGAAAATATGAGTATGCTGGCTAAAAACTTTGAAAAAATGCTGAAACGTGTTGAGAAGGGTACCAATAAGATGCAAATTCGCTCTGGTAAGTTTGGCGAAGAAAAGGTGGGCCGTTTTGACATGGATAGCTCTGGATACAAAGGTTCGCGAGGAGAACGTGATACAGGTAGAAAGAGAGCCGACATACAATGCTTTGAATGTGAAGGATATGGGCACATGAAGATGGAGTGTCCCTTAACCAAGCGCAAAGAGATAAAATGTTCTGAGTGCAAAGGTTTCGGGCATTTGAAGACTGAATGTCCCAACTTGGCTAAACGAAAGGATAGATCATTTATCTACTTTAGTGACTCGTAGTCTGAAGATGATGATGATTTTGAGATGCTTAACTTTGTAGCATTCACTGAAAAATCCAAAGAAGAAGAGAAATCAGATTCTGAAAGAGAGAGTGATCTAGAGGTTGATCCTAAGCTCGAATATCGGAAACTGTATGACAGTTGGGTCAAGCTTAGTAACGACAATCTTCAGCTGGAAAAGAAGTTGCGTTACACACTGAAGAATCTCATAAACACATCAAGACTCTGGAAATACGTTTGGATCATACGCAGAATATCTTGGATCAAGAAAAAGAAAAAAAACAAGAGTCTAGAACATACACTTCTTGAAAACATGAAGAAAATTCGTATGCTCAATTCAGGTACTGAAAAATCTGGAGCATATTCTGTCCATGGGACAACCTCCTAAGGTTAACTGGGGTTTGGGTTGCACAAGTTACAAAGGAGAAGGCAGCGAGGTCTCAGCCAAAGATTTAGTCATGGAAAACTTTGTAAAAAGTGGTGTCACCACTCACACAGAAGCTAAAAGTTTGAATGCAAGTCTCAACAGAAAAGCAAACCCACAAACTTCGATGGAAAATCATGTCACACAGTGAACTGGTGCTCAACAATTTCTGGTACCAAGGAAGACTAGAATTCAGAGCAGAAATAACGGTTGTCTGTCTTGTGGAAAGCACGATCACCAGGTGAGGCATTGCTTCGTTCGAAAGAAAAGGATTGCTCAGGCTTGGAACACCGGAGAGTGTCACATGGAACCATCCAAGGTAGGAATGATATGGATTCCTAAAAGTATATTGTAAGCTCTACCTGAACGAAGACTTGAAAGGAAAAGGGGTCTCGAGTTTGAATCTGAAAATCAGGAAGAGTGTGTAAACCTCATGCCACCTTGTCCAACTTTGTCAAACTGATGTTGGTGACACTGATGAATCATGCGACCAAGACACTCACTCTGGAAAGGAGGAAGTAATTGTTTCAAGCAATGTTGCTTATACCTCCATCAATACCGAAGATGTTGAGAAATGGTATTTTGACAGCGGATGTTCAAGACACATGACAGGAGATGTACATTTATTGACAATCCAAACTGAGTTAAAGGGAGGAAAGGTAGCCTTTGGAGATGGAGGCAAGGCAAAATTCAGGGAGTTGGCAAACTCGGTAAACAAGATCAACCTAAATTGGCAAACGTGTATATGGTGAAAGGACTTAAGGCTAATCTAATCAGCATAAGTCAACTGTGTGATGAAGGATTAAAAGTAATATTCACAAAGACTAAGTGTGAAGCAATTAATGCAAGAGGCAACGTAATTCTTTCAGGGATAAGGTCGGGAAACAATTGTTACATGTGGCAACCCTCTGCAAAATGTCTCTCAACTGTGTCATCCAAGCTGGATTTGTGGCATAAGAAGTTGGGGCATATGAATGTGAGAGCTTTATGTCAGATTGTAAATGTTGAACTAGCAAGGGGTATTCCAAAGCTTGAAACTACTATAGAGGTTGTCTATGATGCCTGTAACAAGGGTAAACAAGTCAAGGTTCATCACAAGAAAGTACCCGAGATAACAACCAAACGAGTGTTAGACCTCATCCATATGGATCTCATGGGACCAGTACAAACTGAGAGCATCTCTGGTAAGAAGTATGTCTTTGTACTTGTGGATGATTTTTCCAGATATACTTGGGTACGGTTTTTGCGTGAAAAGAGTGAGGCTACTGATAGCTTCAAGATCCTTGCCTTACAACTCAAGACAGAGAAGAGAAACATTGTGCAAATTAGAAGTGATTGTGGTGGAGAGTTTCTTATGAGGCATTTAAGAATTTCTGTCAGAATCAAGGGATCAGACATCAATACTCAACACCAAGAACTCCCTGGCAAAATGGTGTAGTAGAAAGAAAGAATCAAACTCTCCAAGAGATGGCTAGAGCTATGATGCAAGAGAACTATGTGCCACACAGGTTCTGGGTGGAGGCTGTAAACACGGCATGCTACATCATCAATTGTGTGTATGTCAAGCCTAGGACAAATCTGACTCCGTATGAGATCTGAAAAGGGAAGACACCGAACTTGAGCTACTTTTATGTGTTCAGATGTGTTTGTTACATCTTGAACGACAAAGACAATCTAGGCAAATTTGACTCTAGAAGTGATGAAGGCATCTTTCTAGGGTATGCTACAAATAGCATGTCATTTCGAGCTTACAATCAGAGAACTTGAATGGTTATGGAGTCAGTAAACATTGTGTTTGATGACAAAAATAGCCTTGAGCTACGCGAAGTTTGTGTATCTGATGGTGAGTCACACAGTCACAACTTGATGAATTCAGATACAGAGAAAGTAAGTGATCTTAAGACTGAAGTGAGGGATGAAGTTAATGCATCTGGTATACAAGTCCATAAAAACCATTCAGCTGAAGACGTGATTGGGAATCTGCATGATGGAAGATTAACTCAGAAACGTCAAATCAACTTCAAAGAAATGGTAATGTTGGCAAAAGTGGTTTAATTTGGTTGTTTTGTGTCTCTCGTTGAACCTAAGTCTGTCCAAGAAGCCTTGGAAGATGAGTTCTGGACAAGCGCATGTCATGAAGAACTGGAACAGTTCACTCGACTGAAGGTTTGGATTCTTGTGCCTACGCCAAAAGATGTAAACGTGATTGGTACCAAATTGATTTTCAAAAACAAAATGGACGAAAACGGGAGTGTGGTAAGAAAAAAGGCAAGGCTTGTAGCTCAAGGATACACTCAAGTGGAAGGGGTAGAGTTTAATGAAACCTTTGCACCTGTACCATGACTAGAATCCATCCGATTACTTTTAGGAATTGCATGTGATCTCAATTTCAAACTACACCAGATGGATGTCAAGAATGCATTTTTGAATGGATTGTTGCAAGAGGAAGTATATGTGGCACATCCTAAAAGTTTTGAAGACCCTACCTATCTTGAGCACGTGTATCATCTCAAGAAAGCGCTATATGGGCTGAAGCAAGCTTGTGTCAGGATTTTGGAGAGGAAGTGTAGAAAATACTTCATTCATTCTCTCTTCTCGAAAGGATTTCTTGGTAGTCCAAGTGTATGTTGATGATATAATCTTTGGAGGGACTGACCAAAGACTGGTTGATAGATTTGTCACTACTATGACCAAAGAATTTGAAATGAGTCTAGTTGGAGAACTCAACTACTTCTTTGGGTTACAAGTTAGACAACTAGATGAAGGAATTTTTGTTTCTCAAGCCGCGTATGCCAGGAATCTCATCAAGAGATTTGAAATGCAGACAGCTAAGGAGTCTAAGACACCCATGAGCACAACGACTAAACTGTCACGCGATGAGAATGGAGCCAAACTCAATGAGAGGATGTATCGTGCAATGATTGGAAGTCTCTTGTATTTAACTGCTAGTCGTCCAGATTTGTGTTATAGTGTGGGAGTATGTGCTAGATATCAAGCAAGTCCAAGAGAAACAAATCTAGTTGCAGTAAAGCGTATTCTTAAATACGTAAAGGGAACCTTGGATTTTGGAATATACTATACAAAAGACACTAACTCTAACTTGGCAGGATTTTGTGATGCAGATTGGGCATAGAGCTTGGATGATAGGAAAATCACATCTGGTGGGTGTTTCTTCATGGGAAATAACCTGATTGTGTGGCACAACAAGAAGCAGAACTGTGTCACACTATCAACAGCTGAGGCAAAATACATAGCACTTGGAAGTTGTTGTACACAACTTCTATGGATGAAGCAAATGTTGAGCGACTATGGTATCACTACTGACTCTTTTCTCGTTTATTGTGATAACCTGAGTACCATTAACATACCGAAAAATCCAATTCAGCATTCTAGGACTAAACATGTTCACATTAGGCATCACTTTGTTAGAGAACTCTTTGAGAAGAAACTTGCACTCATTGAACATGTTACCACTAACAAACAGTTGGCTGATTTCTTTACTAAGCCATTAGATCTAAATACCTTTTGCCATCTTAGGAAGGCTCTAGGTATTTGTGAACTCTAAAGTCTTCTCGAAAGACAAAGCAATTGTACATCTAGGACCATTTAGTCATTGCTCCTTGTTTTACATCCCAATTCCTTACCACCATCTAACAAAACCTTTCTGGTCAGCAACTCTTGTAAGTACATTGAACCTTGATGAGTGTTCACCTTAAGGCAGGTCTTCTGAAAACATTTTGAAACAATTGTTTTCAACATCTTATTCATGAGGATCAATAAAAAAAATACAATGATACCCTAGAAAAGTAGGGAACATTGATCACTCAAAAGGAATAGAAGAATCAATAAAAAAAAATACAATGATACCCTAGAAAAGTACGGAACATTGATTCTTCTTTTAAAAAAAATAGGTGGGAAGATCAATAAAAAATACAATAACACCCTAGAAAAGTAGGGAGCATTGATCTTCCGGTATGCCTCAGTGTTAGGGTGTTTCACTCAAGTATCAGGTAATGTCAAGGAAAGCTGATTAGACTGAGAATCGTTTTTTTTCAAAAATCTAGACCTATAAGGCGAAATGGTTGTGTGGTATGTGTTAGTGTAATGTTAATCTTCCTATATGTAATGTGTTCTCCTTCTAGTTATCAGTCACGTTTGGTGTAATCATTGTTTAAAACTGCATGGGTCACTCGCAAGTCTTTCTTTCGTCAGTCAATCATGTTATGTGTCTTACATTGCTTTCTTGTTGTATTTGTTTTAGTTAATCATGTGCTCAGTTTGGCCTCACATATTGCAAATGGGCTACAAGGCCAATTTTGTCGTTGTTGATTTTAAGCCTTTTTCAGTGATAAGCGGGGAATCTATATTTAAGGGGATAGGGTGTGTGCCACAAACCCTAGTTGTGTCTGACAGTTGCTCTCTCTCTCTCTCTGTGTAAACCGCTCAATCTCACGATGCCTCTCACTCGCAAACAACGAGAAGCAGTCCATCGAGCCATTGTAGCAACGACTCCGACAAATCCTTCACCATCTGGATATGCACCATCGATCATTTCTGTTGAGGGTTACTCTTGGGAGCCCTCTCAGCCGCGACACCGACCTGGGAAGGAACCAGTGATTGGAGAATATGGAGAGTATGGAGATGTTCCTGAGTATGTGGAAGCTGAAGATCTGGAAGAAGAAGAAGAAAACATGCATGATGATCGAGAAGGGTATGACAGTGGATTTCCTCCCTTTGAGTTGGTACGGAGGAGAATCGCAAGCACCATCTTCGCAACCTTAAAATGTTTCCAGTCATCTATGATCAGCCTCCGGTGCGACCGTTTAATCAGAAGTTCCTCTTACAACAGGGGGCCGACGCCTACAAGAACTTTAAGGTTAGGTCCTTTCTCGATCAAAAACATTTGCCTCTAGGGAAGCTTAAACTAATGGGAGTTGAGGAGATTCTGCGAAATGCTGGTTTTGTCACTCACTGTAGTCGAGATAGATCAATATGTAGTTCAGGTTGTAAGGGAATTTTACAGTAATCTCGTAGACTACGTTGGAAACTCCCATGATATGTTTCTTGTGAACCTAAGCGGTGAAATGTATGAGTTCTCTCCTGATCTCATAAACCGTATGTTGACGCTGCCTTTCAACATAACTCTTAGCAGAGAGTCTGAGGTCTATATGGATGAACCTCTTTTTGAGGCCATCATGCTGCTAACTGGAGGAAGTAAGAATCGATGGGAGGAGTTCCAGTCCAGGCATTTAACCCCTACGATGGTGGTATTGTACAAGCTCTATTGTCGCAATTGGATCCCATCTGCTAATTGCACCACCATGACACAGATTCGAGCAACGTTTCTATATATGCTTGTGTGCCACCAGCCTTTTAGCTTTGGCAGACTGGTGTACTCACAGATTCTGGAGATAGCTAAGAATCCTGAGATGCTTGGTCTATGCTTGCCCTTTCCCAATCTGATCTTCCAGCTGTTGCGTTTTCAAATGGTAGTACCTGTCTATCGTAATGAAAAGACTTTAGCTGCACCAAGAGCAATCTCCTTGGATAAGAGTGCTAGAGGCTCTGATCGAAAACAGGAATTATCTCCTCCATCCTTGGCCTATGATCTCTGGAACCTAAAACGATTGATTAATCAAATAAAGATGCGGATGAAAGGTAAGTGTTCTTCTTCACTGTGTACCTTATTCCTGTTTTTTTTGTCTCAATAGTTTTTGTGTGGATGTTGCAACCAAGCAGGGGGAGAATATGGCTTGTATGATGTTCGTCTTGCGGCAGAGTATGAGGACAGTGATGCATCAGCTCAGAACATGGCTGAGGAGGACTGAAGAAGACGTTTTTTCTGTTTGATCTAATTGAGACTCAGTTGTTCTCTGTTTCTCTGTTTCTTTTGTGCCTGTGTAGAACAGGATGGTTGTGTGTTACTTTAAACTTATTTATCTATCTTTGGTTCTAGTTGATTTCTGATTGAGCTAACATTTCGTCTAACCTAGTAGAGAATTAGTAGATGTATACTTGTGGTATGACTTTGATTACAGATGTTGTGGTTGACAACTTCACACAAAAAGGGAGAGATTGTCAGGTATGATTTAACATGCAACAAGTGTAAGGTGATGATGTAGGAGCACTCGTGAGAATACTTGATGATGATGTAGTAAGACTTGGCAAAGAATATGGAAACAAACAAATAAAGGAAATTGGAGAAGATCTCGTAGAAGATTCTAGGGCGAATCCCAAGGGTGGGTTTATAAGGAGACTTGGCGGTAGCGATTAGAAGTTAACCTTTTGAAAAGAAAAAGAAGAGAAAATTGAGCAACTAGGAAAAACAACTCAAGGGTTTTGACATTGGGTTAAACACGCAACTGTTGTTGCATAGTTTATTAAGTTGGGTAGCTTTAGGTATTGGTCAGTTGTGATTGCTAAGTTGTAGCAAGTCACTTAAATCTGATTAAACAAAGATCGTTGTAAGGATTTTGTTTAAGTGATATCTAAAAAGAGTTTGTGTATTTGCTTCTTGAGTACTAGTGTTCTTTCATTACACTGGTCCCATTTCGGTTAGGTACCACCTATCACGTTCGGTTTTGGTTGAACCACGTATTTTGTCCATCCATATCAACGACTAAAGAAATAAAACTTAGTCTTCAATCCCTTGCATACAAATTGGATGGACCGTAATCTCTACAAGGAAAAAGCCCTACAAAACAATAGATAATGACCATACGACAACATGATTCTTTTTTTTTCGTCTTCATACAACAAGATTCTTTGAAAACGGATTTTATATGTAAACTAGAATTTGATCCGCGTCTAGGCACGAAGTAATATTTTGAAAAATTTAAAAATTTAAGAAATTTTTATTTATGGAATTTTAGGTATATAAAGTTTATATGTGGTATATGAACTTATATATGTGTTAACGAGATGATTTGAGTTTTAAAAATTGTATAATTACGGTATTTTATATTTCTAAAATTTGTAAGTTGTATAGGAACTGATATATTTTTGTGGTTATATAATGATTTTTTTTATAATAAATATATGTTTTATATTATAATGTGATAATTATTTTTTTGGTGTGAGTTTGTATTATAATATACGTGTGTGATGTGGTTAATTTTCGGATGAAGTTTGTAACACAACCATGTGGTCTAAACTTTATTTCATATTTTAGTTTATCTCGCTGTGTACAAAATTTTATTTCATTTTTATGTTTACCCATTATTAATTAAATATTATAATACGTAATACTTTAACGTATTGTGTAACTAGGTGGTGTCCGCGAATTCGCGGGTGTAAGTAGAGGTGGAAAAGTACTTGAATCTGAAGAATTGAAGCGAATCCGACCCAAAAAATGATATTGAATCTGAACTGAAATCGATAAAATATTTGTATGGATGCAAAACTTCAATAGACAAAAAACCGAAACCGATCTCAGCACGAATCGAAATATTCCGAGCATCTAAAAGTATCTAACTTATAATTATATACTTAAATATATGAGTTATTTCAGTTATAGTATCCAAAATATTTAAAGTACCCAAAAATATTCAGGTTATCCTGAAAATTGGATTATTGAGGTTTTTAGCTATATTTGGATTTTTTTTACATTATTTAAATGTGTATCAAACCTGCAAAGATATGAACCTAATAGAACTTAAACATCTAGTCTCGGAAACTCGTAACCTGAACTAATCCGACTGAACTCAAACGAATACATGAACACTCGTTCGAGCGCCTTCCCTTAGATAAAAGTATTATATGAAGGATTTAACTATAATCTGATATTTTTATGTTTACTTATCATAGTAAAATATATAATATTTGTTATATATTTTTCATTTAAAATAACTAAAATGTGATTTTGTTGTTATATATTTTCTAATCTATTAAATTAAAACTGAAAAAATTTTAGTTGCTTGGTTAGTAATTACTCAGTAACGAAAACGTTTTCTAAATGAAAAAACCATTGTAAGATTTCTAGCAAATATACAAAAAAAATTTAAAATATTGAATGTAAAGCTTGACATTTTACTTTGTTTCTTAAATTATTTTCTACTTCAATTGTCTTTTAGATCAAGTTAAAAAAAATCAAGTTTGTACATCAAACATTTAATACAAAAACAACAAAAATCAATATAAACATGCAAAAAATCAAATATCTATAAAAATATCGATAATTTAATGTAGAGCATGTAAAATTAAACTCGGTGTAAATATGGTGATATGTATGATTTCGATTACTATTTTACTATCTATGTAAGAATCACTATGAATTAATGTATACCTAAAAAAGATTGTATAAAATATATAATGGATCTAGAAAAACAGTCGATATGAATTAATATATTTATAGTTTTCAATATGAAAAAAATTGTGAATTTTAAACAAGGTATCACTTTTCTATTAAATATATATATTAACTTTCTATAAATTTTTCATCATTTATGGAAAATTCTATGATTCTATTTATTTTGCAATGTTAAATATTTAATATTTTATGATCTATAATTTTTAAAACTGATATAAGATGACTCTGATTCAACATATTTTATAGTTCGAAGTACATATTGTATATATTTTATTTTTAAAAAATAAAAAAATATAAGATGATCATGCATCTACCTACTTAATTTACTTAATCAACTCAACTACATTATTTTATAAATAGACTATAATTAAAAGAACTGATTAACATCATTCTCTCGTGAATTAATTTCAAAAAACATTTTTACTTAAGACATGTTTAACATAAAAATTTAGTAAATCAATTTTGAGCAAACAGCAAATGCAACGGATAAAGAAGATAGTTCTGGCGCAAAGTTTATATGATTTTGACGTACATTATCTAAACTATTAATCACAACATGAAATAACTGATTTTTTTATAAATACAAACTAATATGTGTATCAGTGTCCATCTTATTTTATTGGTATATACTTGAGGAACACATCTTTTTAAAAATTATAAAAATAAACAAAAATTTGAGAACTGAATTAGACTTCTAAATTCATAAGAGAAAACGTTCAAATACTTATCAATTAAACATATTTTTAATATAATTATATTCATCAACAACAGATGTCAATTTACGAATTTGTAAAATTAATTTTACAAAAACTCTTTCGGTTAGAAAAAAACCAAAATTTATTTTTTAAAATTAATAATTCATTTTACTTTTATTGATTTAAATCAAATATCTACTACTTTTAAAGAAAATCCATAAGTATGTGAAATCCATTTTGTGTTAGCTAAGAATAGCACGGTACGATATTTAATATTTTTTTATCTACTTTGCCAATCTAGTTTTCTTTTGTTTCTTTCACCAGTTGATATATTTACGAGTGAAAAATTTAAATATCAGCAATATATATATATAATATAAAATATAACCATAAAAATCATCAATAAATAACACGATAATTAAAAATTGTATATAAACGATATATACATAAACAAAGTTTTTATGCATCTAATGAACGCAAGAAATATTTAATGAATAAAAAACTTCAAAATATAAATGTCATAAAGAGACATAACATTTATATGATGCTTAATATCAATATCATCTTTTTGGTAATAATCATCGTCATAACTCTCAATATATTGTCGGGAAGATGCATACAAGACTAATAACTATCAAAGCTAATCATTTGTCCCTCTGATTCCTCAACTTTATCACCATCTTCTTCTTTCTTATTTTTCTTGTCTTCAACCTTATATAAATATAAAATCAAAATGATACTTTTTATTGATTTATATGAAAAGAAAAAAAAATATTGAACAATTAAAGTGATTGGCTTATACTTTTCTTCAAGTTTTCAAACAAATATAATTTTTGAAAATCTTAAAACTAATGTTTAAAATAAATATGATTAAACAATCTACCATGTAAATTACCGACTAATAATCATTTTGTTACACTTACAAAACATTTCACTTGTATCATATGTGATATCCATGAGCTCATCAAAATCTACAAAATTAAAAAAAGGAGTTATTATTCTTGATTAAAACTCCTACAATTAAAGTATCTTCTCTAAGTGATATTTTAAATTCATGTGGAGTGGTTCAGGTTATTGGATTTGCATCAACGACATCAAATCCCTTAACATGAAACCATCGTTGATTAGCAATCAAAAATTATATGAATCTTTGGACATATGTTGAGGGGATCGTTGCATGTATTTTATCACCCTGAAATAAATTATATTAAAATTAAAATTATGAATAACAAATAATATATGTACAACAAAGATTATGTTGTTATAATAATAACACAGATTATGTTTGAACGTTTTTTAATAACCTAATAAATATATAACTCGTCGCTCAAATCTTATACATATCTCTATACTATTATTTGAGAATCATTCCAAAGAAAACAACTTTTGAGTGATGTGTTATTTACTTTATGTGCCACTAGACATTAATTTTTAAAAGAACAAAAAAATATGATATTAGGGTATTTGTGTAAAAGTAATTTGAGATATTTCGATATTTGTTTAAGTTTTAATTGGAAAACTAAAAAAGCAAATCGTAACTTAAAAAAAATCTAACTCCTGTTTGTTTGGAATATTAATATTGAAAATTTAATTTCACAAATTGTTAATATTATAATCTTTTACTTTAAAATTTTAACCGATTTGTGGATCATATAAAATCTTTTTTGTTAGTATCATAATCTTTCATAAAAATCAAAATATACTTATTATATCCTACCTAAACTATATCATATCCTATATAAATCATAACAAAAAAACGATATTAGGGTATATATATATATATATATATATATATATATAAGTAAGTTGATATTAGTTTATAAATTAGTTTCTAAATCGAAACTAATAAGAGTTTATTTCGTAATCTATAATTCGGAATATACTTATTATATTATATCTAAACTAATCGCACATAATCTTAGATTCTAGACCTAAGTCGTTAGTCGAAATCATTATAAATATCAAACATACATTCCACAAGTTTAACACAGTTTACATATCGATAAAAAAAACTAAACAAAGTAGTCTTTGATAAAAGATGGCACTAGCAAATGGAGTCACTCCTCTCAAGAGTTTGAAACTTTTTAAAAGAGCATGGCGAGTCGAGGTCAACATTTTGCATTCCTGGAGACAATACCCGAGTCAAGTTGGTGAATCACTTGATTTAGTTCTTGTTGATGAACATGTGAGAATAAATTTATGTTTGTCTAATATCTTTCGTTAGGTTTATTATATGGTTAACGTATTAACAACTTTTTATTTTGACAGGGAACTTTTTTCCATGCTTCCATCAAGAGGCCACAAATTTTAAGATTTCAAAAATTTATATCTATTGGGGAATGGAGAATCATCGAGAATTTAGTTTCAAAAATTTTTCAAAAAAAAAAGAAAAAGAAAAGGAAAAAATGAATAACACAAATCAATAATAATAATAATAATAGTTATAATAATAATCAAAATATATATAATAAAAAAAATATATATATATGTATATAATAAAAAAAAAGTTTATCTACATTTTATTCTCATCTTTAATATTTTAAAAAATAGCTTTATGTAAATTATTTATTTTTAAAATAATTTTAATATTTTAGGACTTTAAAAAAAAAAAAAATAAAAAAATAAAAACGTCATAATGATCCATTAATATTTTCGCAATTATTTATTTCTGCAACACAAAGTTCCAAGACTCTG
>OVAN01004050.1:0-27005 GCA_900406275.1 Anastatica hierochuntica
ACATATTTCATTCTTAGCTTAATCTGAAATCAATAGGTCATAAGGGTGAAATTCTAGTTTCCGTGGATTCGATCCCTAAGTATTACTTCGATATTGTGTACTTGAAGCTAGGTTTTAGTTGGGGTAAAACTTGACCCCACATCAAAAACCAAGGACACTAGAGAAACCGACACCAACACAAACAACCCAATTAATGAGTATAATCTACCATTTCCGGGAAGATTCAAAAAGAAAATTCTCGAAGCTAAGTACAATATGATACAAGATCATATGAGAGATATCATGGTTACTATACCATTCATGTATTGGTGTCAAGAAAATTCGGTAGTCAACAAGGTGTTGAAAGACATAGTCACCAAAAGGAAGAAGATTGACATAATTATTGAAGTGGTTTCTCATGTGTTTAGTGCTGTTATTCAAAAAACACTTCCGAAGAAGAGAAGTGAACCTGGAACTTGTACTTTGCCATGTACTTTGAAGCATATGGTGTTTGGTAACTGTGTTATTGATTTAGGAGCAGGTGTTAGTCTTATTTCATTGACGGTTTCCAAATAGCCTGGCTAGATTAATTTCAAGAAGACAAGGTTTCAATTGATACTAGGGATATATCATTAGGCATCCACATGGAATCCTAGAAGTCTTGGAAATTGTGAAGTACCCACCGACTTTGTAGTATTGGAGATGGACAAAGAACATATGAACCCTATAACTCTTGGATGCCTATTCCTCTTTACCGTCGGTGAAATAATTGATATTTGAAGAGAGAATATCGATCTCCACTTCAGAAACTTGGTATTAAAATTCAACATTATGGATGTCATAAGAAATCTTACCATCAATGGATTCGCCTTTTCAATTGAATGCCTTGATGATGATTTATCTAGAAAATTGGAAGAGCTATACGTGAAAGATGGATTTGAAGTAGACTAAGTCTACATGAAAGGAGACAATGTGATCATATCAAGCGAGGCCACAAAATACACAAGATTGCTTGATACTCAACCGGTGGAAATAGAAAAATTGTTAGCTCTAAAATTAGGAATGGATGAGTCGGATCCAAAAGAGGATATTAGCAAGCTCGATGAAGAGAATTGGAGAGAATTGAAGGCACCAAAATTGAAGCCAAAACTCTTCATAAAGGGATAAGGTACGCTTTTATAGTCCCTAATTCTACTTATCCTGTGATCATTAGTGATAATCAGGATGATAAGCAAACCGAGATTCTTTTGAATGTGTTAAGGAAATATAGAAAAGTCATAGGTTATTCATTAGATGATATCAAGGGAATATCCAAATCTCTATGCATGCACATGATCTATTGAGATGATAAATCAAAGACTTCTGTTGAACCACAAAAGAATCCCAACTTGAAAGTTGTAGTGAGCATTGAGATTCTTAAACTCCTTAAGGAAATAAAATATATCTAATTTTGGATAGCATATAGGTTTCACCCATGCACGTAGTGCCTAAGACGAATTGATTTCTACTAGAACTATAATCGGTCATAATATGTGTGTTGATTATAGAAAGTTAAATTCCTCAACTAGAAATATATTATGTTGTCATTTATCGACCGAATGTTAGAAATGTTAGCAAATCATTCATACTTTTGCTTTTTAGACGTTTATTTCGATTTTTTTCAAATACCAATACATCCTAGAGATCAAGCGAAAACCACTTTCACATTCCCTTATGTAACTTATGTATATAAAAGAATGCCTTTTGGTAATGTATTGCTCCTGCTACATTTTAAAGATGCATGATGTCGATATTTTATGGGTTGATTTGGGATTGTATGGAAGTTTTCATGGACGATTTCTCCGTCCATCAAGGCTCTTTTAGTGGTTGTCTTGCTAATTTTTGTAAGGCTATGGAGAGATGTGATGAAACAAACCTCTTACTCAAATAGAAAAAACGCCATTTCATGGTTCAAGATGGAATAGCGGTTGGGCACAATATCTCCGAAAAGAGAATTGAGATTGACAAGGCTATGATTAAGTTCATGATACATTTGGAACCTCCATTGATTGTTAAAGGAACTTAGAGCTTCTTAGGAAATGTTGGTTTCTACCGAAGGTTCAAAAAGATTTTCACAAATAACAAGACCAATAACTAGATTTCTTTGCATTGAGTTTGATGTCAAATGCATGAAGGCATTTAAAAGGATCAAAGAACCACTCATATCGGCTCCAAAAATTGATGTGTACATAATTTCATGCTTATTTAGTTGCATTTTAGCTTATTTTCATTCACTTTTATGATGTAAATATTGCATTTTAGCCTTATAATCCATATAGTTTGAGTCTAGAGTCTAGTTTTAGAATTAATTGTTTTTGCATACATATTCTTGCATTTGTAGGTACAACTTTTGGAGTGGCTCAATGGAGGCCCAAGAGATGGATTCAAGGTGTTTTTGAAGTCAAGAAATAAAGGAAAAGAGGAGCTAGATGCATGGGGAGTATTTGGAAACAAAGAGGCTATCAAAGGGGAAAACAATGCCAATGCATGTGGCTATCGACCTGCAAGTCGATAGTGACATGCATGAGGTCAATAACCACATGCATTTGAGACCTTGCTGCCTAATGCATGCCACTATCAACCCAGTGGTCGGTAGCCACATGCATTAGGTCGATAGTAGCATGCACAGACGGAAAAAGTGGTTTTAGGGCAACTCCTCTTCCTCCTTTAGTATAAATAGACCCTCTTAGCCTCCAAGAACATACCTTTGAAAACTTTGCTATTTTTATTGTTCTTTCTCTCTATTTTGAAGATCTAAACTCTTCTAATAACTATTTGGTTTCTTTTGTTTAGATTTGTGTTTCTCTTCTCCATCTCTTTCTTTTATCTTCTTAATCTAAGAGCATGGAACCTCAAAGACCCAATCTTTGTCATTGGATTTCCAAGGATCTTGAGGTGTAGTAGGCTAGGGTTAGATCTAGGGTTGTAATGGTTGATCAGGCTAAATTTTTGCATACATTCCGACTAGATCTTGTTTAGTCCCTTGAAAGTTCATTGCTTGCTCATTGACACCTAGTAAGTATTCGATGAAATGCTTGAGTGAACAAGATATATGTTTTTCTCTTGGGCCCATGAGAGTGGATGTTACCAAGGTGCTAGATGGCTAGAAGGACTTGTAGATTACAATCACTTACATGTTTAGATAGGCAAAAAGCGAAAGTTGAGCCTTGTAATGTGTATAGGTGAATAAATCTTCGCCACGAGAGTGGGTTGATTGACAAAGGAGGGTTCTTTGACCTAGGAATAACTTTAATCCTCTAATAAAGTCTTATCAAAGTCCATTCTAGATCTAGATCGACCCCAAACCAATTGTTATGTCTCAAGATCCGATCTTTTATAATGATTGCACTTAAAGTATATCTTTTTATCGTACTTTACTTATTTCTTGCCTTTCATATTGCTTTTATTTATGAAATTTCATTATGATTTACTTTACTTATTTTTAGATTTAGTTGTGACTTGTGACACCCCCCCACCTAAATCGATCTCTCTAGACTAGGAATTCTAGTGTATTCGCTTTGTTTAGGTTTTAGCTAGTCAAGTCCTCAAATCCTTTGGGTGATACCACAAGTACTATAGCCGACAACATCCTCTTGCGGGATTCGTTGGGTTAGCTTAAGGTTTATAAATTTAAGCTTGTCATGACGAGCGTGAAAGTCGTCTGCTTCAAAGTTTTGGCGACGTTGCCGTTGGATTTTGGCTTTAGCTAGAATCTTCAAAGATATTTCTAGATTCCAAGGAGTAGGATTTACTTCTTTTTTTTTCTAACAAAGTTCTAACTTTCTTTTGTTGACATTATAGAAGGTACATGATAACAAGGTCTAGAAGGGAACCACAATCAAGACTTCTTGAAGGGAACCACATTCAAGACTTCTTGACATTAATCCAACCCATATTGATAGACAAAACTCAAGACAAACAAGAGCTAGAGAAAGACAAGCCCATCTTCATAGATTGGGAATGAATCAAGAAATAGAAGAATAATCCCCCCACCACTTATGGAGAATGAAGTACGAGCACACCCTCCACAACAAGGAGCGTTCGATGGTCATGAGGACCAACCTAACCGCCCAATCCACCCCATCTAGACAAGAAGTGAGGATTTGAGAAGGCGATGAGCCATTCACTAATTGCGAAAGAATGGGGATAAGGCCTACACCAATCCGCAACAACAACTTTGAAATCAAGTCTATCTTGATTAATATGGTACAAAATGCTTGTTTCTTCGGTCTAGCATTGGAAAATCCTAATGAACATTTGGACAACTTTGAGATGTTGTGTAGAACAGTGAAGATAAATGGAGTGGCGTCGGATGTGGTCAAATTGACTTTGTTTCCATTCTCTTTAAGGGAAAGCTTACTTTGAATACTGCTTCAATGGGAAGCTTTGCTAGTCTCTTCGCCGAACAAGGAGAGAACTTATTGAGAATTTGGCCTAAAGCGGCCATTGTGATGGAGATGACTATGATAGAACGGTTAGAAACACAAAATCAAAGGACTTCAAGATCAAGGAGCTTAATGAGAAACTTGATAGGCTCATTCTCCAAACAAAAGGGAGTGTTCACTTTGTTGAAACCAAATGCGAAGGAGGGCAAGAGGGTGAGAACCAAGAAGAAGCGAGTTATATCCAAAGAGGGTACTACAAAAAACCCTTCAACTAAGGATACAAGCCTTACAACAACTTGTTGATAGCTCAGGTTTTAGCACGAGATAACACTCTAGCGCACAGAAAGTACGTTGTAGTTGTTCATGATCAAATCCAGAGAGACCAATGGTAACACGAAGAATTTCAAATCAAACAACGGGCTAAGGAGAAAAGGATGTTTTGTAAAAGATGAAATAATCAAACTTTAGAAAGCAAAGAAAGAAAACGAATGACTAAAGGTTGTAAATCAATCAAAGAAGAATTGGTCATTGGGTATTCTCAGGGAAACATTTCATTGTTGATTGGAATTATTGATTAGGGAACATGTTTTAACCGTCTTGAACTCAAACACTAATATAGAATTGATCTACTTTCGTAGTATTAATTCCCTATGTATTAGAAACCTCGAGACTAACTTCCGTTGACTCTCGGATTCTAATCATGCTTTCTAAACAGGTTTGATAGGTTCACAATTCACTTAAACATCAAATTCCATTGGTTTAAGATAAATTGCTCATTTAGGATTCTTTCAGGCATTTAATCGAATACTTTCCAGGCGTTAAACAACCTAAGATCAGAAACTAAGTTATCAAGTTAATTTCATGCATTACGAACAATCCTAGATNGAACAATCCTAGATGAAGATCCAATTGATCAAATCCCTAATCATACAATTCTATGTCAACAATTCATGAATCCCTATGTGAGAACCCTATACACAACAAGCAAACTACTAACTCATGATCAGAGAAACAACACAAATCAAATCAGAGGGAAACATTATTGTATTGATCAAAAATAAAGAGTAAGGTTCAGAATTCTTCTCAGATTCGGATTACGAAAGATGATTCTTCTCCTTAAATTAAAAATCTCTCTCTTGCTCTCAAAAATTCAGAAAACAACATAATGAACACAGGAAACAAGAGTTTAGGTTTTAGTTATGAAATCTGGTTCACGATAAGTTCGATTTGGTTCTTCAAAATTGGTCTGCAAAATATGGGATCGATCGATCCTTGTCCTACTCTCTGGATATTTAAGCTCTTTACGAATACTTCCTTCGATGCTTGAAATCCGTTCAAAATGCGATCTTTCCGCACATCCAAGCTCGATTCCTGTAAAAACACTAAAGAACACAAATCCACTCCAAAGAGATCTGAATAAGGGATATGATGTGGGGTTAAGTTTTATCCCAACTAAAACCTAGCTGCAAGTGTACAATATTCACATAATACTTAAGGATCGAATCAACAATGACTAGTTATTCTTACTTAGAACTTATATGATTTTGAGACTAAGCTAAGAACAAAATATGCAAGGGTTTTGTCACGTTTTTCTATGGTTTTACAAAAGAAAGTGAACATACTCTTCATGCCAATACACAAAGGATATATCAATGATATAATATGCACCAAACAGAAGAGAGTTAGAGTAAACAAGCAGAAATTAAAACTCGACCAGGGGAATAATTCTTCGCTCTATAACACAACCACTAATGTAAATCCTCCACACTTTTGAGTTTTGGATCCTGTATTTAATCACCAAGGGACATCTTATTTTGGGCGGCTTTGTAGTAATTGAACATGCTTTAATTCGATCAGGGATGATTGTTCACGATTCTAAGTAGATCCAATTTCGTTTCCTACTTAGGAAGGCTCATTAAATACTAGTTCTAGTAGTATATAAAGCTTTTGGAATGCATACTACTTTAGATATACTCGCAAACTGGCCTAACAAGCAAATAACATTATTGTTCAAGCAGAGATGATAAAATTGTTGATAAAACCTAATCGTTTAGTAATCCAATTCAAACAAACTCATTGACTCCATTTAATCTACTATCTAACATGAAAAATAAAAGATCAAAGACATGTAAACACAAAATCAATCATGGCAACAAGAATTCGTATCAAATCAAAGGGAGAAGGATATATAGAACCGAATGATGGATGAATGATGAATATATTGAGATGAGATGGATACTTCATAGGCTAACAAGGGGCATGACCCTAAAGGGTATCGTCCCCACCTCCTTAGGCACTTATCAATCTAAAACCTAAACAACCCTCTCCTAAATGGAAGCTAAGAACTATTATTTACAATACAACTTCACTATTAGGTCAAATGAGTAAAACCGAGCCTTAAAGCCTCCAAATGTTGGGCTTCGTGTAAAGGTACCTTGAGTTTAGTCCTTGAACTTAACAATGCTTGTAATAGAGCTACTTGAGTCTGGAGAATCTCTGGTTTGGAATCCAAATGGTCTTCCTTTTTATTTTTGTCTTTCCACGCACCTTTCATCTGCGAGACAATTGGACCAGTCTTCAGTAAAATTGGTGTAACTCTTTATCCACTGCTCCAAATGAGGTAAAACCATCTTGATATAAAATCTAACTCAAATATATAAATTCTTTCTAAGTTTCATCTAAATCCATTAAGGTTAAGGCTTTCATTTTGTGACTATACTTGTGATGCTCAGAAACTGTCCAGAAACTGGCTTTGATCCATTTAGCTCCACAGTGCTCCATAATACATTGATTGACTTGAAATGACTTGAAATACCATTAATAGAGGAAAATTACTTCTAATTGTTGAGAATTTTATGAAAACACCAAGAAAACATAATACAATTTAAGCAAAAATGGTAAAATAATGGGGTTAACAGGATATAACATATTTGTGTGTTGCATGATTGTATGATTACTTTGATTATATTATATCATTCAGGCCTCACCTTGGAAGTTATAACATGTTTGAGTATGTCGTAAAAGAGAACCCATAAGGCTACAAATTTCCTTTCAGGGTCCGACACACAGGGAGGCGTATCGTGAGATTCATTGTTGTATACGCGAAGCCTTGTCTTGTTTGGGGCCGTACCAAATAAGTTCCGGACATGACACGAAGCTTCGCTGAAAGGCTAGCTACCCTCGATCGGGGGATCTAACCACTTGTAAAGAGTGGATTCTTGGGTTATTTGATTTCTTTATTTATTATATGCTTAATGTCTGTTTATTTTCTTTTGAACTGCATGTTTCGGTAAGTTGCTAGGTTCTTTTTAGTCGTCGTTTCTTCCTGAGCAAATTAGTTTATCATTAGACTTTTTGTTTTGTTGGAAACTAGTAATGGGTATTCTTTGGTGTGGAGGAGAAATTTTAATCGATATAGTTTTTTAATCCTTATTGCTAAACTTGTGGTTGTATTATTTAACATTGGAGCACTAGGCTCAACTTGTATAATATTTTGACAGATAATGTATATGATCAATAAAAATGTTCAACTAGTTAAACCAACTAACTTCTCTAGCTCATGTTAAAAAGCCTTCACATGAATTCGTTAAGATACATGCACTTGAGTGCTTAACCTATGGCTTCTGAATTAGTTATGGGAACATAAGTATGGTAAAGGTTACTTGGTTTACTGTTCACGTTCACGTTGATTGCTGCACGAAAAAATTAGTTGTCTTTGACTTAGTCCAGATCGGAGATGTTACAATGAAGGTTGTATTAAAGCATGGTTCTCCATGCTTTTTTGAAACTGAAGTTTTCAATGTTTTATCTAGTCAAATGGATCACAAAAATGGGAAAGAGGAACCCGATTGTCTCCTTTGCTTATAGTTAGGTTAGGATTAGGATTTACCTTATTTCATGCAGCAGATAATGCGACCTCTATAACGCAGGGAATATACTAGGAGGCAAGGATGGAGGACCAAGCGTACGCATATTATACTTAGTGATACTTAGTCAGACTCTTGTGAGCATATGTCCATGGAGACATTTGCTTACACATCTCATGTGGAGATTTTACCCCGTAGCTAGTTACGCGATTCATCATCATCGGAGTAGTCGTATGCACAAGAGTTTATAAATGGTGCTCCATCCTCAGAGGAGTCCCATGCATCCGGGAGACAAGTATCAAGTGAATAGATTAATCGATCGACAATACTCAAGACTATGCACCCGCACTCAAGCACGCAAGAAAGTCAGACCACCATAGACACTGTTCCAATGTTACTTTTGTGAACGACGGGGGCACATGACATCAACATGTCCAGAAATGAGGGACCCTTAATTTTTTCTCCATTTTATGATATGTACAATTTGCGTCGAGAAAGGGACGCTGCCAATGCCGCTATGAGAGCTGAGTTGATGCGGTACCAAGCCATGTACGGGAACCAAGCTAACGGAGGACCCACAACTAGTGATGTTCCCCAGGGTGCTGGAGTACGACATGACGCACCACTAGTGGTTTCGCCTGCAACGTATCCACCATCGCCGCCCCCACTGGCTCAGTTTCATTAGGGACCATCGTAGCGGAATCTGATCAGGCAGATGAGGGATATGGGGAAAGAAATGTTTGATGGGAAGCAAGATCCCACTGCTGCTGACAGTTGGAGAAGGAATTTGGAGCAAAACTTTGATCATCTTAGGTGCCCAGTGGAGTTCCAGAGAGATCTAGCCACTCAGTACCTGAAGGATGAGGCACTGGTGTGGTGGGATGGAGTTGTAGCTAAGAATCGAGACCACAAGGAGCTGACTTGGGAGGATTTTAGGAACCTCTTCAAGAGGAAGTACTTTCCCAGGGAGGCCATGGACAAGATGGAGAATGCTTTCCTGGACCTGTGTCAAAATGAAAAGACCATCAAGGCCTTTGAAGAGGAGTTTAACATACTCAAGAGATTCTCAGAACGGTACCTTGACGAGGGAGAGCTCATCCGGAGGTTTATGAACAGATTGAGGGTTGAACTCATGAACCGCTGTAAGATGAAGGACTATCAATTCTTGGATGAGTTGGTGGAGAAGGCTGCTGAGCAGGAGGCGGGTCTAGCTGATGAGAAGAGGTTGGCCAAGGAGACTCAACCCAAGTACAGGTAGGTTCAAGAAGGTCAGAAAAGAGGACATGAGCATATTGGCCCAAACATACTCTGCCAGAAGTGCTCATTATACCATAGTGGTATGTGTCCCAGGTGTTATCGCTGTGGAGGAATGGGACACATGATGAAGGACTGCTGAAAAGGGATGCCAACAGAGCCAGCTAGGACAACGACGACTTGCTACAAGTGCAGACAGCAGGGGCATTATGCTAGAGATTGTTGTGAGCTAGCCAGGATTCAAGCGCATGTACCGCTTCAGACCTTGCCTGTGCCTCCGGCCAAGCGCCAAGCCGTGGAGCCTCGCGCTTTGGAGCCAGAGGCTATGAGGGAGTCGAACCGATCGCTAGTAAGTGCACCACCCCACCTTTTCCTTTTCAGTGTTGTGTACTTTTGTGTTAGAGTTTAAGTTTGTGCATGAGTTAGAACACTTAAGGTCGTGAAACCTTGTAGGATTGGTTCATGTTGGGGGTGGGGCAGCTTACACTTTGTTCGATTCCGGAGCCACAAATAGTTTTGTGAGCCCGCAGATGGCAAAGTGTTAGACCTTTAAAGGTCATATCGTTCCGAGGAATGGGAGGGTAGAAGCAGTAGGCAGGGAGAGACTTGGAGCTACCAAGATCTACTCAGATGTACCAGTCATACTTGGAGGAGAGGAGTTTGTAGCCAATCTAGTAGAGATGGAGATAGGACGTTACGATGTGATCCTAGGAACATATTAGCTTGACCATTACGGACTAAACTTGGATTACCGAAAGGCAAGAGTTCTAATCCCTAGAGAAGGAAGAGAGGTCTTCTTTCAGGGTATTAGGACGACCAGCGGGATACCGGTCATATCCATGCTGCACGCAAAGGAGCTAATAGCGAAAGGGAGCGAGGCATTCCTGGCCACCATCACCACGGTTAAGGAAGCCGAGGTGCCGGAGATCAGGGATATACCTATAGTGGTAGAATATGAGGATGTATTCGAACCATTACGAGGTCTGCCGCCAACCTGGGAAGACGCCTTCACCATTGAACTAGAGCCAGGGACGACCCCTGTGTCTCGAGCTCTATATCGCCTGGCACCAGCAGAAATGGCTGAGCTAAAGAAGAAGTTAAAGGACCTAACTGACAAAGGCTTCATCCGGCCGAGCAGCTCGGCATGGGGAGCGCCTGTTCTCTTCGTAAAGAAGAAGGACGAAAGCTTCAGGCTGTGTATTGACTATCGAGGACTGAACAAGGTGACAATAAAGAACAAGTATCCGCTTACACGAATCCATGAGCTGTTCGACCAGCTGCAAGGAGCGTCGTGGTTCTCGAAAATTGATCTAGCATCAGGCTATCATCAGATTCCTATTGCGAAGCAAGACATGAGGAAAACGGCTTTCCGGACACGTTATGGGCATTATGATATCGTAGTCATGTCGTTCGGACTGACGAATGCCCCAGTTGCCTTAATGAAGTTGATGAATAATGTCTTCCGAGAGCACTTGGACAAGTGTGTGATCGTCTTCATAGATGATATCCTGGTCTACTCTAGGAGTAGAGAGGAGCATGCCTGGAACTTGAGTATCGTGCTGAATAAGCTGAGAGAGTAGCGATTGTATGCTAAACTAAGCAAGTGTAGTTTTTGGCAGAGGGAAACAGGATTCCTCGGGCATGTTGTCTCGGAAGCAGGACTAGCAGTTGACCCAGAGAAGATAACAACAATTATCAATTAGCTGATGCCCAAGAGTGCTACTGAGGTACGTAGTTTCTTGGGGCTAGCATGCTACTACCGGAAGTTTTTAAAGGATTTTCCTGCCTGGCCAAACCAATGACACACTTGACCGGTAAGAGTGTGAAGTTTGAATGGACAGAGGCATGTGCTAAGAGTTTCACAGATCTGAAGGACCGTTTCAATCAGACTCCGGTGTTGGTTCTTCCAAGGGTGAAAGTACTATACGAGGTCAACACCGATGCGTCTCGAACGGGCTTAGCTAGGTTGTGTCTTGATGCAGGAGGGGCGAGTAATCGCTTATGAATCACGCCAATTGAGACCTCATGAGGCGAACTACCCTTCACATGACCTTGAGCTAGCAACACTAGTCTTTTTCCTAAAGATCAGGCGAGCATACTTGTATGGAGAGAAAGTAAAGATCTTCACCGATCACAAGAGTTTGAAGTACATCTTCACCCAAGCAAACTTGAACCTGAGGCAGCGCAGGTGGATGGAGATACTAGCAGATTATCAATTGGAGATAGCATATAACCTTGGTAAGGCCAACCAGGTTGCTGACGCCTTGAGTAGGAGAAGGGGCGACGTCTCAGAGGGAAGAGAAGTTGGAGAACTTGTCTCTATGGTGTCAAACCTGCAACTGTGTGCGACCACCGTGGAGGACAACACGACAAGTCTGAAAGCAGTAGACAAGGCAGATTTGCTGTGGAGAATACGGCAGGCCCATGAGAAAGATGAGTTGTTACAGAAGCAAGTTGAGAAAGAAGTGACTGGCTATCATGTAGCAGCCAATGGGACCTACATGTGTAAGAATCGAGTGTGTGTGCCTACGGACGAGGGGTTGAGGAAGGAAATCATGCAACATGCACATCACTCACGATTTTCTATTCACCCGAGTAGTACCAAGATGTACCAGGACCTTAAATGGTACTATCATTGAGCAATGATATTCATTAGATGATATCAAGGGAATTTCCCAATCTCTATGTATGTAAATGATCTATTGAGACGATAAATCAAAGACTTCTGTTGAACCACAAAAGAATCCCAACTTGAAAGTTGTAGTGAGCAATGAGATTCTAAAACTCCTTAAGGAAATAAAATATATCTAATTTTGGATAACATATAGGTTTCAACCATGCACGTAGTGCCTAAGAAAGGAGGAGTGACAGTTATAAAGAATGAGAAAGACGAATTGGTTCCTACTAGAACTATAACCGATCATAATATGTGTGTTGATTATAGAAAGTTAAATTCCTCAACTAGGAACATATTTCGTTATCATTTATCGACCGAATGTTAGAAAGGTTAGCAAATCATTCGTACTTTTGCTTTTCAGACGGTTATTCCGATTTTTTTTCAAATACCAATACATCATAGAGATCAAGCGGAAACCACTTTCACATTCCCTTATGTAACTTTTGTATATAAGAGAATGCCTTTTGGTAATGTATTGCTCCTACTACATTTCAAAGATGCATGATGTCGATATTTTATAGATTGAATTGGGAATGTATGGAAGTTTTCACGGATGATTTCTCCGTCCATCGAGGCTCTTTTAGTGGTTGTCTTGCTAATTTTTGTAGGGCTTTGGAGAGATGTGATGAAACAAACCTCTTACTCAAATAGAAAAATGCCATTTCATGGTTCAAGATGGAATAGCGGTTGGGCACAAGATCTCCGAAAAGAGAATTGAGATTGACAAGGCTATGATTAAGGTCATGATACATTTGGAACCTCCATTGATGGTTAAAGGAACTTAGAGCTTCTTAGGACATGTGGGTTTCTACCGAAGGTTCAAAAATATTTTCACAAATAACAAGACCAATAACTAGATTTCTTTGCATTGAGTTTGATGACAAATGCATGAAGGTATTTAAAAGGATCAAAGAAGCACTCATATCGACTCCAATAATTGATGTGTACATAATTTCATGCTTATTTAGTTGCATTTTATCTTACTTTCATTCAATTTTATGATGAAAATATTGCATTTTAGCCTTATAATCCATATAGTTTGAGTGTACAGTCTAGTTTTAGAATTAATTGCTTTTGCATACATATTCTTGCATTTGTAGGTACAACTTTTGGAGTGGCTCAATGGAGGCTCAAGAGATGGATTCAAGGTGTTTTTGAAGTCAAGAAATAAAGAAAAAGAGGAGCTAGATGCATGGGGGAATATGTGGAAACAAAGAGGCTATCAAAGGGGGAAGACAGTGCCAATGCATGTGGCTATCGACCTGCAAGTCGATAGTGACATGCATGAGGTCAATAACCACATGCATTTGAGACCTTGCTGCCTAATGCATGCCACTATCGACCCAGTGGTTGATAGCCACATACATTAGGTCGATTGTAGCATGCACAGACGGAAAAGTGGTTTTAGGGCAATTCCTCTTCCCCCTTTAGTATAAATAGATCCTCTTAGCCTCCTAGAACACACCTTTGAAAACTTTGCTATTTTTATTGTTCTTTCTCTCTATTTTGAAGATCTAAACTCTTCTAATAACTATTTGGTTTCTTTAATTTAGATTTGTGTTTCTCTTCTCCATCTCTTTCTTTATCTTCTTAATCTAAGAGCATGGAACCTCAAAGTCCCAATCTTTGTCTTTGGATTTCCATGGATTTTTGTGAGTAGATCATTCAAGGATCTTGAGATTTAGTAGGCTAGGGTTAGATCTAGGGTTGTAATGGATGATTAGGCTATATTTTGGCATAGATTTCGACTAGATCTTGTTTAGTCCCTTGAAAGTTCATTGCTTGCTCATTGGCACCTAGTAAGTATTCGATGAAATGCTTGAGTGAACAAGATCTATGTTTTTGACTTGGGCCCATGAGAGTGGATGTTACCTAGGTGCTAGATGGCTAGAAGGGCTTGCAGATTACAATCACTTAAATGTTTAGATAGGCAAAAAGCGAAAGTTGAGCCTTGTAATGTGTATAGGTGAATAAATCTTCGCCATGAGAGTGGGTTGATCGACAAAGGAGGGTTCCTTGACCTAGGAATAGATTTAATCCTCTAATAAAGTCTTATCAAAGTCCATTATAGATTTAGATCGACCCCAAACAAATTGTTATGTCTCAAGATCCGATCTTTTATAATGATTGCACTTAAAGTTTATCTCTTTATCATAGTTTACTTATTTCTTGCCTTTCATATTGCTTTTATTTATGAAATTTCATTATGATTTACTTATGTTTAGATTTAGTTGTGACTTGTGACACACCCCCACCTAAATCGATCTCTCTAGACTAGGAATTCTAGTGTATTCGCTTTGTTTAGGTTTTAGCTAGTCAAGTCCTCAAATCCTTTGGGTGATACCTCAAGTACTATAGCTCGACAACATCCTATTGCAAGATTCGTTTGGTTAGCTTAAGTTTTATAAATTTAAGCTTGCCACGACGAGCGCGAAAGTCGTCTGCGTCAAAGTTTTGACGACGTTGTCGTTGGATTTTGGCTTTAGCTAGAATCTTCAAAGATATTTCTAGATTCCAAGGAGTAGGATTTACTTTTTTCTTATTCTAACAAAGTTCTAAGTTTCTTTTTTTGACATTATAGAAGGTACATGATAACAAGGTCTAGAAGGGAACCACAATTAAGACTTCTTAAAGGGAACCACATTCAAGACTTCTTGACAGTGATCCAACACATATTGAAAGACAAAACTCAAGACAAACAAGAGCTAGAGAAAGACAAGCCCATCTTCATAGATTGGGAATGAATCAAGAAATAGAAGAAGAACCCCCCCCCCCCCNGACCAACCTAACCGCCCAATCCACACCACCTAGAAAAGAAGTAAGGATTTGAGAAGGCGATGAGCCATTCACTAATTGTGAAAGAATGAGGATAAGGCCTACACCAATCCGCAACAACAACTTTGAAATCAAATCTAGCTTGATTAATATGGTACAAAATGCTCGTTTCTTCGGTCTAGCATTGGTAAATCCTAATGAACATTTGGATAACTTTGAGAGGTTGCGTGGAACAATGAAGATAAATGGAGTGGCGTCGGATGTTGTCAAATTGACTTTGTTTCCATTCTCTTTAAGAGACAAAGCCTCACAATGGAAGAAGAGCATTGTGACATCTTCTATCACAACTAGGGATGAATAAATGAGTAGTTTCTTGGCAAAATTCTTCTCATCTCAAAGAAAACCGAAGATAAAGAATAAGAATTCTTCTTTCAAGCAAGGAGGAGTCAAATCACTATATGAAGCTTGGGACCACTTCAATGGATACATTAGAAGTTTCCCCCATCATGGGATCACTAAAGGAAACTTGCATCAAATTTTCTATAGAGTAATCCATGAGAAGTTCCGCCTAACTTTGAATACTGCTTCAATGCGAAGCTTTGCTAGTGTCTCCGCCGAAGAAGGAGAGAAACTTATTGAGAATTTGGCCCAAAGCGGCCATTGTTATGGAGATGACTATGATAGAACGGTTAGAAATACGAAATCAAAGGATTTCAAGATCAAGGAGCTTAATGAAAAACTTGATAGGCTCATTCTCCAAACAAAAAGGAGTGTTCACTTTGTTGAAACCAAATGCGAAGGAGGGCAAGAGAGTGAGAACCAAGAAGAAGCGAGTTATATCCAAGGAAGGTACTACCAAAAACCCTTCAACTAAGGATACAAGCCATACAACAACTTGTTGATAGCTCATGTTTTCGCCCGAGATAACACTCTAGCGCACAGAAAGTACATTGTAGTGGTTCGGGATCAAATCCAGAGAGACCAATGGTAGCACGAAATATTTCAAATCAAACAACGGGCTAAGGAGAAAAGGATGTTTTGTAAAAGATGCAATAATCGAAATCTAGAAAGCAAAGAATGCAAACGAATGACTAAAGGTTGTAAATCAATCAAAGAAGAGTTGGTCATTGGGTATTCTCAGGGAAACATTTCATTGGTGATTGGAATTATTGATTGGGGAACATGATTTAAACCGTCTTGAACTCAAACACTAATATAGAATTGATCTACTTCCGTAGTATTAATTCCTTATGTATTAGAAACCTCGAGAATAAATTCCGTTGACTCTCACATTCTAATCATGCATTCTAAACAGGTTTGATAGGTTCTCAATTCACTTAAACATCAACTTCCATTGGGTTAAGATAAATTGCTCATTTAGGATTCTTTCAGGCATTTAATCGAACACTTTCCAGGCGTTAAAAAACCTAAGATCGAAAACTAAGTGATCAAGTTAATTTCATGCATTACGAACAATCCTAGATGAAGGTCCAATTGATCAAATCCCTAATCATACAATACTATGTCAACAATTCATGAATCCCTATCTGAGAACCCTATACCCAACAAGCAAACTACTCACTCATGATCCGAGAAACAACACAAATCAAATCAGAGGGAGGCATCATTGTATTGATCAAAAATAAAGAGTAAGGTTCAAAATTCTTCTCAAATTCGGATTACGGAAAATGATTCTTCTCCTTAGGTTACAAATCTCTCTCTTGCTCTCAAAAATTCTGAAAAACAGCATAATGAAACAGGAAACAAGAGTTTAGGTTTTAGTTATGAAATCCGGTTCACGATAAGTTTGGTTTGGTTCTTCAAAATTGGTCTGCAAAATATGGGATCGATCGATCCTTGTCCTACTCTTTGGATATATCAGCTCTTCACGAATACTTTCTTCGATGCTTGAAATCCGTCCAAAATGCGATATTTCCGCACATCCAAGCTCGATTCCTGTAAAAACACTAAAGAACACAAATCCGCTCCAAAGAAATCTGAATACATACTAAAAACTATATTTTTGTCGATTAAAAATCGTAATAAAAACTACTAAAATACTAACACTTAAGGGATATGATGTGGGGTTAAGTTTTACCCCAACTAAAACCTAGCTGCAAGTGTACAATATTCACATAATACTTAGAGATCGAATCCACAAGGACTAGTTATTCTTACTTAGAACTTATATGATTTTGGACTAAGCTAAGAACAAAATATGCAAGGGTTTTTTCACGTTTTTCTATGGTTTTACAAAAGAAAGGGAACATACTCTTCATGCCAATATACAAAGGATATATCAATGATATGATATGCACAAAACATAAGAGAGTTAGAGTAAACAAGCAGAAATTAAAACTCGGCCAGGGGAATAATTCTTCGCTCTAGAACACAACCACTAATGTAAATCCTCCCCACTTTTGAGTTTTGGATCCTATATTTAATCACCAAGGGACACCGTAGCTGGCTACGCGATTCGTCATCATCGGAGTAGTCGTATGCACAAGAGTTTATAAATGGTGCTCCATCCTCAGAGGAGTCCCATGTATCCGGGAGACAAGTATCAAGTGAATAGATTAATCGATCGACAATAATCAATACTATGCACCCGCACTTAAGCACGCAAGAAAGTCAGACCACCATAGACACTGCCCCAATGTTACTTTTGTGAACGACAAGGGCACAATACATCAACATGTCCAGACATGAGGGACCCTTAATTTTTTCTCCATTTTGTGGTATGTAAAATTTGCGTCAAGAAAGGGATGATGCCAATGCCGCCATGAGAGCTGAGTTGATGCCGTACCGAGCCATGTACGGGAACCAAGCTAACTGAGGACCCGCACCTGGTGATGTTCCCCAGGGTGCTGGAGTGCGATAGGATGCACCACCAATGGTTCCGCCGGCAACGTATCCACCACCGCCGCCCCCACTGGCTCAGTTTCAACAGGGACCATCGTAGTGGGATCTGATCAAGCAGATGAGGGAAATGGGGACAAAAATGTTTGATGGGAGGCAAGATCCCACTGCTTCTGACAATTGGAGAAGGAAGTTGGAGCACAACTTTGATCATCTTAGGTGCCCGGTGGAGTTCCAGAGAGATCTAGCCACTCATTACCTGAAGGATGAGGTGCTGGTGTGGTGGGATGGAGTTGTAGCTAAGAACCGAGACCACCAGTAGCTGACTTGGGAGGATTTTAGGAACCTCTTCAAGAGGAAGTACTTTCCCAGGGAGGCCGTGGACAAGATAGAGAATGCTTTCATTGACCTGCGTCAGAATGACAAGACCGTCAGGGCCTATGAAGAGGAGTTTAACAGACTCAGGAGATTCTCAGAACGGTACCTGGATGAGGGAGAGCTCATCCGGAGGTTTAAGAACGGATTGAGGGTTGAACTCATGAACCGCTGTAAGATGAAGGACTATCAATTCTTGGATGAGTTGGTGGAGAAGGCTGCTGAGCAGGAGGCGGGTCTAGCTGATGAGAAGAGGCTGGCCAAGGAGACTCAACCCAAGTACATGGAGGCTCAAGAAGGTCATAAAAGAGGACATGACCAGACTGGCCCGAACATACTCTGTTAGAAGGGCTCATTATATCATAGTGGTATGTGTCCCAGGTGTTATCGGTGTGGAGGAATGGGACACATGATGAAGGACTGCCGAAAAGGGATGCCAACAGAGCCAGCTAGGACAACGACGACTTGTTACAAGTACGGACAGCAGGGGCATTATGCTAGGGATTGCCGCGAGCCAGCCATGATTCAAGCGCCAATACCGCTTCAGACCCTGGCTGTGCCTCCGACCAAGTGCCAAGCCGTGGAGCCTCGCGCTTTGGAGCCAGAGGCTATAACCGATCTCTGGTAAGTGCACCACCTCACCTTTTCCTTTTCTGTGTTGTGTGCTTGTGTGCTAGAGTTTAAGTTTGTGCATGAGGTAGAACACTTAAGTTCGTTAAACCTTATAGGATTAGTTCTTGTTGGGGGTGGGGCAGCTTACACTTTGTTCGATTCCGGAGCCACAAATAGTTTTGTGAGCCCGCATATGGCAAAGTGTTAGACCTTTAAAGGTTATATCGTTCCGAGGAATGAGAGAGTAGAAACAATAGGCAGGGAGAGACTTGGAGCTTCCAAGATCTACTCAGACGTACCAGTCATTCTTGGAGGAGAGGAGTTTGCAGCCAACCTAGTAGAGATGGAGATAGGACGTTACGATGTGATCCTAGGAATGGATTGGCTTGACCATTACAGAGTAAACTTGGAATGCCGAAAGGCAAGAGTTCTAATCCCTAGAGAAGGAAGAGAGGTTATCTTTCAGGGTATTAGGACGACCAGCGGGATACCGGTTATACCCATGCTGCACGTAGAGGAGCTAATAGCAAAAGGGAGTGAGGCATTCCTGGCCACCATCACCACGGTTAAGGAAGCCGAGGTGCCGGTGATCAGAGATATACCTATAGTGTCAGAATATGAGGATGTATTCGAACCTTTACGAGGTCTGCCGCCAACTTGGGAAGATGCATTCACCATTGAACTAGATCCAGGGACGGCCCCTGTATCTCGAGCTCCATTTCGCCTGGCACCAGCAGAAATGGCTGAGCTAAAGAAGAAGTTAGAGGACCTAACTGACAAAGGCTTCATCCGGCCGAGCAGCTCGGCATGGGGAGCGCCTGTTCTCTTCGTAAAGAAGAAGGACAAAAGCTTTAGGCTGTGTATTGGCTATCGAGAATTGAAAAAGGTGACAATAAGAGAACAAGTATCCGCTTCCACGAATCGATGATCTATTGAACCAGCTGCAAGGAGCGTCATGGTTCTCGAAAATTGATCTAGCATCAGGCTATCATCAGATTCCTATTGCAGAGCAAGACGTGAGGAAAACGGCTTTCCGGACACGTTATGGGCATTATGAATTCGTAGTCATGCCGTTCGGACTGACGAATGCTCCAGCTACCTTCATGAAGTTGATGAATAATGTCTTCCGAGAGCACTTGGACAAGTGTGTGATCGTCTTCATAGATGATATCCTGGTCTACTCTAGGAGTAGAAAGGAGCATGCCTGGAACTTGAGGATCGTGCTGAATAAGCTGAGAGAGCAGCGATTGTATGCCAAATTAAGCAAGTGTAGTTTTTGGCAGAGGGAAATAGGATTCCTCGGGCATGTTGTCTCGGAAGCAGGACTAGCAGTTGACCCAGAGAAGATAACAGCAATTACCAATTGGCCGACGCCCAAGAGTGCTAATGAGGTCTGTAGTTCCTTGGGGCTAGCAGGCTACTACCGGAAGTTTGTTAAAGGATTTTCTAGCCTGGCTAAACCTATGACACACTTGACTAGTAAGAGTGTGAAGTTTGAATGGACAGAGGCATGTGCTAAGAGTTTCGCAGATCTGAAGGAGCGTTTGACTAAGACTCCGGTGGTGGTGCTTCCAAGGATGAAAGTATACCGATGCGCCTGGAACAGGCTTGGGTTGTGTCTTGATGCAGGAGGGGCGAGTGATCGCTTATGCATCACGCCAATTGAGAACTCATGAGGCGAACTACCCTACACATGACCTTGAGCTAGCAGCAGTAGTATTTGCCCTAAAGATCTGGCGAGCATACTTGTATGGAGAGAAAGTACAGATCTTCACCGATCACAAGAGCATGAAGTACATCTTCACCCAAGAAAACTTGAACCTGAGGCAGCGCAGGTGGATGGAGATACTAGCAGATTATCAATTGGAGATAGCATATCACCCTCGTAAGGCCAACCAGGTTGCTGACGCCTTGAGTAGGAGAAGGGGCAACGTCTCAGAGGCAAGAGAAGTTGGAGAACTTGTCTCTATGGTGTCAAACCTACAACTGTGTGCGACCACCGTGGAGGAAAACACGACAGGTCTGAAAGCAGTAGACAAGGCAAATTTGCTGTGGAGAATACGACATGCCCAGGAGAAGGATGAGTTGTTACAGAAGCAAGTTGAGAAAGAAGTGACTGGCTATTATGTAGCAGCAAATGGGACCTACATGTTTAAGAATCGAATGTGTGTGCCTACGGACGAGGGGTTGAGGAAGGAAATCTTGCAGCAGGCACATCACTCACGATTTTTTATCCACCCGAGTAGTACGAAGATGTACTAGGACCTTAAACGGTACTATCATTGGAATGGCATGAAGAGAGATGTGGCTGATTGGATTTCAAAGCGCCAGACATGTCAGATGGTAAAAGCTTAGCACCGTGTTCTGAGTGGACTACTCGATAGTTACCACTAACAGAATGGAAATGGGACATGGTAACGATGGATTTTGTCACCGGAATTCCAAAGACTACGGGTGGAAAGAATGCCATATGGGTAATTGTGGACCGTCTTACTAAGTCTGCGCATTTCTTGGCCATAAAGAAAGCAGATGGAGCTGATCAACTTGCGCAGAAGTACATAGATTTGATAGTGAAATTGCATGGAGTGCCAGTAAGCATTATATCGGATATAGACACCAAGTTCACTTCGATGTTCTGGTAGGCTTTCCAAAAGGCAATGGGAACCAAAGTACATCTCAGCATAACATATCACCCTTAGACAGACGGACAATCGGAGAGGACGATCCAGACTTTAGAGGACATGTTGAGGGCTTGTGTGCTGGACTAGGGTGGGAACTAGGTAAATTACTTACTGTTGGTGGAGTTTGCGTACAACAATAGCTACCATGCTAGCATAGGGATGGCACCCTATGAAGCTTTATACGGTAGGCCGTGTTGGACACCCCTGTGTTGGAATGAAGTGGGGGAGACACGAGACCTGGACCCTAGTATGGTTCAGGAGATCGCAGCGCATGTCGAACTGCTCAAGATCCGGCTAAAGGAAGCCCATGATTGCCAAAAGAGCTATGCATATACTCGGAGGAAGGATCTGGAATTTTAAGTAGGAGATGAGGTCTACCTGAAAATAACGACATTTCAGGGAGGACACAAAGACCGTAAGCTGAAGAAGCTCAGACTGAGATACATGGCACCGTACCCCATTGTTGAACGGATTGGAGCTGTAGCGTACCGTTTGAGTCTGCTGCAGGAGCTGTCAAATTTCCACAATGTGTTTCATGTTTCAGTACTGCGAAAGGTAGTTAGAGAGCCAGAGCTCATTTTGCCTCAGCCGCCAGCTGACTTGGAAGGAAACTTGTCTGTTCATAGCCGTCCTGTGGAAGTTCAAAAAAGACTTGAGAAGGAGGTTTAGGGGAAAAAGACCGTGATGGTCAAGGTCTACTGGAAAAGTGATGGTATCCAGGAGGAAACCTGGGAGGATGAAGAGCAGATGTTAGCTTACTACCCTGAACTCTTTGAAAGTCGGACTGGACAGTCTAGCAGAGGTTTGGATTCGAGGACGAATTCTGCTGAAGTGGGGGAGAACTGTAACATCCCAGGCCCTAACGTCCAGTGTTTTAATGAAAGCCCACATGAAACCTTAGACCCATTAGGTTTTGAGGAGGTGCCTCCTTTTTTTCCTATAAAAGGACTCATAGGGATACAAAATTAGACCATCAGAAAAACACAGCGGAGCTCTGCAGAAGTGACTAGCCAACGTCGACCAGCCCACAAACACCCGCCGCCAACCAGCCACCGCCGCCGCCGTCTTCTTCCCGCTGTGAATCACCACTGGAGGTTGCCGCGAGGAGGAGAAGCCACCATGAGATCCATCCATCGTTCCAAATTCGGGAATCTTTAGCTTCTCATTGTTTTCTTCGTCGTCAGTAGCTTAGATCTCTAAGGTATAGACAGTGTCTCCTTCTGTGCTCTTGTTTGATTAGGATTCCTGGCCAGGATTTGTTTGTTTCTCTAGATATGAACCCTAAACTTATTCAGGATTCAGATCTGCTTTCCTGGAGACTAGATCTACCTTTCAGACACCTAGATCCATCGATTTTTAAGGTAAGTGTGAGGAGCTATTGCGTGATCCCCCTTCTTCCCTTAGCTTGATTCTCATCTATTAATAGCTTAGGCTTCTCGCGTCGTTTGGTCGTGATTAGTGTCTTGATTTTTGATTGTTTCTTTTGTGTGATTGTTGATTGCTAGATCAAGAATTATTATAATTGTTTTTGTTGGACGAGAAATACGCTCGTGTAGATCGGGGTACTGGTTCTTTGTGTCGTTTGTGCTTGAGGTACGGTGCGCTCGTGTAGATCGGGGCATCGTATGAGGGGCTGACGAGCCGGTGGAAGACCCGAAAAGGGCACGTGGAAATCCTGTATGGCAAAACTCTGGTTGGTGCATTTGATGTGCATCTAAAAACTTGTTTGATTCTTTGGGTACATTAGGTGCCATGATTGTGTGTTTAGTTCTAATCTATTAGTGGGTGTTTGAATAAGCAAGGCTTTCAGGCCGCGCTGTTAGCAATCCACTACCTCACTGAGTGATTCCCCTGTCACACACCCCTCTTCTCCCCTTCCCATTTGCCCCCTTTCAGGTGAGCAGAACGAGTAGCTGGAGACTGGGATTAACATATGGTGTTATTTGGGATCAACATGGTTTTTTATTTGTTTTAATGTTTTGCACTGATTCTCTGCTTCAAATGTTTTAGTTGATTGATTGGCTTTGGTGGTTAAGTTATTTGAGACCGATTTTGGAATTGAGATGTTTAAGTTTAATAAAGTTGATCCTTGGGACATAATCTGTTGTTGCATGGACTCTAAAATAGAGTCGTAGCATGCCATATCATGGAAGTAAGGGACGTGTGTTACACTACACCCATAGCTGGTTATACGATTCATCATCATCATTAGAGTTATATACACCACAGTTGATACGTGGTGCTCCATCCTCAAAGAACCCCCATGCAGGCAAGAGACTAGTAACGAGTGAGCGAATTGATTGGTTGATGGTATCATCTACATAACAACCGCCTCATCCAAGGAAAAAGCCTGCACCGTACCAGTTATATTATCGGGGTTGCCAGTCATCTGTAGAGGACTTCACACCTGCGCTCAAGCATGCACGACAATTACACCACCAGAGGCGCTACCCTATGCTACGATTGTGGACGAAGGGGTTACATGACATCAACATGTCTGGCGGAAGGGACTCGTGCATTATACAAAACAATGTGGTATGCACAGTTTATGACGAGATATGGTACTACACAGTTTCATGTCCATAGGCGCCTGATCAACATCGTAGACATTTAGTTATTAGGTTAAGTACTCAGAGTAGGGATATCGATCAAGTTGTATCGTCATATCCTTCGCCAGGTATGTCTAAATTTTGTCTTTTTGTACATTAAGTGCTTGAATGATATTATTTCGGGATAGAATTGCATTATAAGGTTTTATGAAATAGTTGATGTTGCATGATTGTTAGCGTGTTAGTGATAATTTGCATGATAGTAGTATGCATTAGTTGCTATATATATTATTGATTGAGAAAATGAAATAGGGGGGAAAAGAACTAGTATTGAAAAATGAATAGGAGAGGTCGTTACCTTTCTTTCATTCGGCACCGTTGAAAGTGTTGTTCGTGTCTTGGTGTTGTTAGGACTGTTGAGTCTTAGAAAGATTTATTAAAAACCTTGAGTATGAGCCATTAGGGAACACTACCTTAAACCTTCAATCTAAATTGATAATGATAGATGATTGTTAAAGTATAGAGAGAGTAAGACTTGGTATAAAGTGGTTGGAAGAACGACTAGAGTGACATCTTTGGAGTATGGAAGCATTGGGAAACATGTAGATAAGAAAGTATAGAAAATGGTTTAAGTAAAGAGGAAGACCACGTGGAATAAATAAAAGACAAAGATCACTCATAATGAGATAGAGGCAACTGGCGTATTAAAGACAAGGATGAGGATTAAAGAGATTGTAGCATGATGACGGACGTGATGCAAGTTGATGATCGTGTCATAAAATTAGATGAGATGAAGTAGCTTTGACTTGATTGAGTTAATAAATGACAAAAGATGAGGATTTACTGAAAAGAGACAAATACCATATGATGATGAGATAAATATGCGTGGTAGAATGGAGATAAAGGAAAGGTAATGCAGGCCATGAGAAGCATGATAATACTATAAGTTAGGAATGGAGTTGTAACAGCCGTCCCTTATTTCTAGGACACGACATGCTACGACTCTATCTTAGAGTCCACGCAACAACGGATTATGTTCCAAGGATCAACTTTATTAAACTTAAACAACTCAAATCCGAAATCGGTCTCAAATAACTCAACATCCAAAGCCAACAATCAACTAAAACATTTGAAGCAAAGAATCAGTGCAAAACATTAAAAACACAGAAAAACCATGTTGATCCAAAGTAACACCATAAGTCAATCCCGGTCTCCAGCAACTCGTCATGCTCACCTGAAAGGGGGCAAATGGGAAGGGGGAAAGAGGGGGTGAGTGACAGGGGAATCACTCAGTGAGGTGGTGGATTGCTAACAGCGCGGTCCGAAAGCCTTGCTTATCCAAACACCCACTACTAGATTAGAGCTAAACACACAATCATGGCATCTAATGTACCCAAAGAATCAAACAAGTTCCTAGATGCACATCAAATGCACCAACCAGGTTTCTGCCATACAAGACTTCCACGTGCCCTTTCGGGACTTCCACCGGCCCGTCAGCCCCTCATACGATGCCCGGATCTACACGAGCACACCGTACCTCAAACACAAACAACACAGAGAACCAATACCCCGATCTACATGAGCGTACTGTCTCTTCCTGTAACAACAACTATAATAATACTAGATCTAACAATTAACAATCACATAAAAGAATCAATCAACAATCAAGATACCAATGAGACCAAACGACGCGAGAAGCCTAAGCTATTATTAGATGCGAGTCAAGCTAAGGGAAAACGGGGAATCACGTAGTAGCTCCTCACCTTAGCCTTAGAAAAATCGATGGATCTAGGTGTCTGAAAGGTAGATCCGGTCTCCAGGAAAGCATATCTGAATCCTGAAGAAATTTAGGCTTTAGATCTAGAGAAACAAAAAAATCCTGGCCAGGAATTTTAAACAAACAAGAGCACGAAAGGAGACACGGTCTATACCTCAGGGATCTAAGCTACTGACGACGAAGAAAACGATGAGAAGCTGAAGATTCACGAATACGGAAAGACGGACGGATCTCGCGGTGGCCTCTCCTCCTCGTGGCTATCTCCGGCGGCGGTTCACGGCGAGAAGACGGTGGCGGCGGCAACGATGGCTGGTCGGCGGCGGCTGGCTGTGAGTTGGTCTTAACTGGCTGGTCACTTCTGCAGAGCTCAGCTGTGTTTTCTTGATGCTCTAATTCTGTATCCCTATGAGTCCTTTTATAGGGAAAAGAAGGAGGCACCTCCTTAAAACCTAATGGGCCTAGGGTTTCTCGTGGGCTTTCAATAAAAATTTTGGCCTTAGGGCCCGGGATGTTACTATTCTCCCCCACTTCAACAGAATTCGTCCTTGAATTGAAGCCTCTGCAAGACTGTCCAGTGTTGGGGTCAAAAACTGTCCCGACAAAATCGATGCCTGAAAAGGGTCTCTGAAACAATGTTCCCACCTTCGGACATGAGAATCGTAAGGATATCTCTAAGCTCCGATATTCCCATTGTTTAGGCCGTCTCTTCCCGAACCGGTGTCAGAACTTCGGAGATAATCGGTCATGACCAATCTCCACATAGAGGCTGTCCGTCCAAAAGAAACTGAAAGCATCCGAGTACCAAGGCTAGCGTCGATGGTCCTCGGATAAACTTTCACATGACCACGCGATACGTCCTCCGAGGCAATGCAAAACCACTAGAAGCGTTAGAGAACCGCGTCGCTTCAGAGGGATGTCTAAAACGCCGATTGACGCCAGACCTACGAACGAATCTTGAAACCGATTGACGACCGAACTAGAAACGGAATCTAGATGTCGATTGAACCAAGACCGACGGTCCGTCTTGGCGCCGGTTGGCACCTAGACCAGANAACGGAATCTAGATGTCGATTGAACCAAGACCGACGGTCCGTCTTGGCGCCGGTTGGCACCTAGACCAGAGCACGGTCCTGGCGCCAATTGGCGCCAAGACAGAAGGTCCGTCTTGGTGCCAACT